>ML317893.1:0-114046 GCA_005239505.1 Nicotiana paniculata
ATATATATATATATATATACAGAGAAACTACTCTCCAATTTTAATTGAAATTTTATATTTTGTTATTTCCGTTTTTTAATTTTAAAATTCCAAATTGAAACCACACCCCAATATAAATTGGAATTTTTTATTTCTTTATTTTTGTTTTTTATTATAAAATAATTTTAAAACTCCAACTTGAAACTATTCCCCAAATTGAATAGGTAGTTTTTTTTTTATTATTGATAGTTTCGTTTTTTATTGTAGCTAATTTAATTTTTTATTATTTTTTGTTTTTTTAATTTTATAATAACTTTAAAACTACAACTTGAAACTATTCCCCAATTTTCCAAGTGGTAAAACCATAAGACGCCAAGTATAGATTTTAAGGACAAAGCTCCAACAAAGTTGGTATTTTAAAATTATATTAAATAAAAAATGAAATAAAAAAAATAAAAAATTACCAAATCAAATTTGGGAGTAGTTTCAAGTTGGAGTTTAAAGACAAAATAAATTACCTTTCTAACTAAAAAATCTTTTGAATTTTAAATTTGAATTAATTGGTTACTCTATTTGAATTAATTAATATAGATATCTTATAATAAGCTATAAAAAAATGAAAAAAAAATTATCCATTCAAATTAAGGAGTAGTTACAAGTTGGAGTTTTAAAAATATATTAAAATAAAAAAACAAATAAAAAAATATTAGCCATAATAAAAAAAGGAAATATATAAATAAAAGAAATACCCATTCAAATTGAGGAGTAGTTTCAAGTTGGAGTTTTAAAATTATTTTAAAATAAAAAACGAAAATAAAGAAATAAAATAACTTTCAATTCAAATGAAAAATACAAGAAGCCAAATGGCATTGTTAAGACAAAATATTTTTCAAGTGGCATTCAAACTGGGAGTAGTTTCAAGTTGGAGTTTTAAAATTAAAAAACAAAAAATAAGAAAAATTAAATTAACAACAGTAAAAAAAAATGAAAATATTTATATAAAAAAAAATAAACAAAAAACTACCTATTCAAGTTGGGGAGTAGTTTTGGTTACTCCCTTCCTAACTAAAAAACCTTTCAATTTTATATTTCTAATTAATTGGTTACTCTATTTGCATGCTTTTTTATTTCTAGTTTTAGGGTATAATTTGTTTTTGAGATTTGTTACAATGTGGCTTTTGATTTTGGGTAACCCTTTTTTCCATTTTTTAAGCTTTATGTTGTAAATATGTTTCTCTTATGTGTTCATGGCCTTTGTTTTTGGTTTGATTTTTGCCGTTTTTTAACTTTACTTCACTCTTGTTAAAGCTTTGTTTGTTTTATTCTAGAAAATGTCTTCGAAAATGTCTGCTTTCGAAGATTGCTGGAAAAGGAGTTAAGATTGATTTTGCGAAAAGATCGAGGGACTTGCCCTCAACCACTGATTTTGAAGCGGATGGGTTCGCAGACGAATAATACTACTACTCCAATTTACAATGTTGGAATAAGGAGTAAGAAATGTAGTCGACATTATTATCTAAAGAAAAGTTGAAATTTGATTTGGTTGATGAAGATGATGTGGGCCTAGAGTTAAAAATAGAAAAAGAGAAAGATCGAGGGCGTTAAAAATAAAAAGAGCAAGATTGAGGACGATGGTGAGAGTGGTCTTAATTGGCATATCCAAAGAACAAGGTATTGCTACTCTGATTTATACATCTTTATATATATATATATATATATATATATANTGTTTATTCGTTAATGATATTTTTTGTTCTTGATTTCTTTCTTGTTGTTTTTCCATATGCAGGTTGGTGACTTCTATCTACCATTAGCTGATCATGTCCACAACAGGATTAGTTCCCATATCGAGACTGATATTGTCAGCATTTTGAAGCAATGTTTGACTGACATGCAACTTCAAATGTTCAGTGATAGCTGTTTTGGCTACTTCTTGGACTTGCCTAAATTTAAAACAATCAACTCATTCATTATATACTATTCAGGGAAGTCATCTCGGGGCGAAAAAAAGAGTTGTGGGTTAAAATCAATAGTTGTTTGCTGCAGTATGGCATTGGAGAATTTGCTGTTATCACTGATTTGAAGTGTGTAGAAGACACCATTGTCTATGACAAACCAAATGTCAATAGTTTGTTAAATAGTATTTTCCATGATATGAAAAACGGTCTATAACAAAGGGGCATCTTTTTTATCGCTTCAAGAAAAAGGACCGGAAGTAGGACGAAGATGCGTTCAAGATGGCTTTGATGGTGTTTGTCCATCATATGTCAATAATCATGGTACCAACAAAGATGATTTTGATATCATTGAAAGTGGTCAATATCATATGTATGCTTGGGAAAGAAGTCAATTGAACATATTTTAAAGACAATGAGAGATAGACAATGTGACTATTTGACAATGTATAGGCTGGGAGGTTTTCCACTTGTGTTACAAATGTGGTTTTTTGAGTGTTGCTCTACGGTTGATAAGAATCTAGTTGTTCGTATTGGCAACATTGTGACACACATTATTAATTGGCAAGTCACTGAAACTCCAACATATGCAGATTTGACTAGCGGTGTGAATATGTCTAGTATCGACCATGTAAACATTTTGTACCATAATACTTCGTCATATACAATTTCATTTTTTGGGTAAGTATGTATAATTATGAATTGTTACAATTTTTGTCACGACTCAAAATCCATAAGGTCGTGATGGCGCCGGACATCATTGTCAGGCAAGTCAATCATTAATTAATAGAAATAAATTTTCGGTTTTAAACATTTATGAAAAATATTTCCCTTCACTTTATTACATGTTAACTAAACAAAATCTGTCAAATAAAACAATGGTTTGAATATTTCATTTTAGCAAACATATCCCAACACATCCCAGAATCCGGTGTCACAAGTACTTGAGCAATTTCTAAGAACTTATACAATCATCACAAAGCCTGTCCGAAATACAAATTGGACAAGGGAATTTAAAATGAAAGTAAATACAGTACAAGGGAGACTCTATCAGCTGGGGATCGCCTCCGGATGATGCAGCTCGCCTAAGTCTCCGAATCCTCCTCATTTCTATGAAAGTACCTATGCAATAAAATGCACAACAAGTGTAGCATGAGTACAAAAATAACGTGTACTCAGTAAGTCGCCCGCCTAACCTCAGAGAGGTAGTGACGAGATGTCAAATTAGACACTTGCTAAAATTCAATTTAGAATATTCGAGTGTGACACTAAGCATGAATATCCTAGGCAATTTATTAAAATCAGAGATAATTATTATGAACTCTTTTCACATTTAATACTTTAATCCTTCGTCATATTAATAACAATTAATCATCATGGGTGATTTAATCAAATAACAATTTAATCAATGGGAAGGAACAACTTCTTCCAAAAATCTTTAATAACTTTAAATCTCTGTCATTCTTGTTGGCAACTTAAATTCCAGGCCAATAATCAGGCACGAATCATAGCAACTACACAGTAAATATCATGCGCAAGCAATGCCGAGGGTCGAACGACACGGACTAACAATAATAAACTGTGCACTGCCAAGGGTCGAACGACTCGAATCATAGATGCATCTATCTGCCCCGCTCGCGAATCGATCATACGACGCGGTTATACATAAAATAATAAGGCTGGCCTGCTCGCGAATCATACCTGCGACTCAGGTGCTCATATGAATACACACAAATACAGGGTCATCCTGCTCGAGAATCATACATGCGACTCAGGAACCCGAAGTTACACATGTCCACACAATAAGTCCCCATTTTATCAAGAAAGCAGTTTTCTCAGGAAAGTCGTGAGATTCTTTTTAAAAGGACATGAAATATAGATCTTAAATCTTTGTTTTGAAACTCATTTGCTAAGTTTAATGATATTCCATAATATAACCCTACCAGGTATACAATTATCCATGGAGAAATCAATCCTCTTTCTAGATGATTAACAAAATGAACTCTAGTCTTCTTTTAGATATTCATTTAGGATTTCGATTATATTAGCAGTTTAATATTACATGCAGGATCACATGTACAACACGTAAGGCATGCTAGTGGGTCCTAGACTACCCGGACAAGGCATAATAGTAGCTACGCACGGACTCCCGTCATCTCGTGCGTACGTAGCCCCCGAAGATAATACCATGTACTTAATTAGTTCACCTAGGGAGACAATTCCACCTCACAAAGTTAGAAAGGAGACTTACCTTTCTCCGTAACTCCATAACCGGCTTCCAAGCCCTTCCGACGAATCCAACGGACACACAACGCCACAAAACTATCTAAACAACGACAAACCAATGAAAATATATTCTAATACTTGCAACAATTCCAAATTATATAATTTTCCAACTCCACAGAAATGACCAAAATGCCCTCGGGCCCACGTGTGCGGAATTCGAAATTTCTCGAAGATATATTCTACCATAGCCTTACTAACTCCAATATACGATTTACTCTAAATTCCATGCTAAAATTCGTGACTAAAAATCCAAATTACCATTTTCTAGGTTTCTTCAATATCTTCCAAATTTTCCCAAAATTTTCATGTTTAATCCATGCATATAACTTGTATAAATCTTAAAAACGGGAGGAATTTACTTACCTTGTAATGCACGATGAAAATCACGCTTTTGACTCCCAAAATCGCCATGCCAAGATGAAAAATAGAAGAGATGAGCCCAGAACCCGTTTAAAATGATACACTGCCCATGCATCCTTCTGTGCGATCGATCAACATCACCTGCGATCGCACAAGCAAAATCCCAGAGGCCTCCTAGAACACCCTGTACGTTTGCATCAACTCTCCCGCGTTTGCATAGGCCAAGTCCCATATGCCCCAAACGCACCCTTGTGCGATCGCACCACAACCCCTTCGGTCGCACAGGGCAATTCCTTGTAGCCCCAACTTCTCCTTCTGTGCGATCGCACAAGGAAAAATTCCAGCCCCTCAAATTTCCTTTATTGCGATCGCAGACAAGGGACCGCGATCGCATAGCACACCAGACACAACAGAAGACAGCATCAGCAAAACAGAGAAAAATGGTTCGAAACCACCCCGAAACACACCCGAGGCCCCCGGGACCCCGTCCAACCACACGACTCAGTCCCATAACCTCACACGGACTTAGTCGAGCCTTGAAATTACCTCAAACAACATCGAAATCATAAATCACAGCCCGATTCAAGCTTAATGAACTTAGAACTTTCAAACTTCTACTTTCGATGCCGAAACCTATCAAATCACGTCCGATTGACCTCAAATTTTGCACACAACACATATTCGACATTATGGACCTGCTCCAACTTCCGGAATCACATTCCGACTCCGATATCAAAATTTCCACTTCCGATCGGATTTCTCAAAAACCTTCAAATTTCTATCTTTAACCAAATGACTCCAAAATGACCTACGGACATCCAAATTCACTTCTGATCGCGCTCCCAACTCCAGAATCACCATACGAAGCTATTCCCAGACTCGGAATCCCAAACGGACATACACATCACTGAAATAGGCTTCAAGCCAAACTTAGGAAATTCCTTCAAAAATGCTGACTTCCACAATATACGTCGAAACGCTCCCGGGTTATCCAAAACCCCATTCAGACATAGGACCAAGTCCGAAATCATCATACGAACCTGCTAGAACCTTCAAATCCCGATTCAGAGTTTTTTACTCAAAATTCTAATCTTAGTTGATTCTTCCAACTTAAGACTTCTGAAATGAGAATTTTCTTTCCAAATCAACTCTAAACTTCCCGATTCCGACCACAAATACAAGTCATAATACCTGAAATGGAGCTGCTCACGACTTCAAACCACTGAACGATGCGCTAGAGCTCAAAATGACTGGTCGGGTCGTTACAATTTTCTTACTTCTACTAATGTAATCCAATTTTTCGTATTGTAGTAGAACTATAGGAACATTTCCCCTACTAATGAAGAGATGTCATGTCTGAACATCACCACGCTTTTTGAAGTGAATGCCGATGATGTTGCAACAGAGGAGGTGCTTTCCTTTCACACTAATAATTCTATCTCTGCATCTCCACCTTGTCCTCAGAATATAGAGCAACAGTCTAAACGACCTCATCCTCAGAATACAGAGCAACAACCTAAACCGAGTTATGATCCTTCGGTGCACATTGACCAGTTGAATGTTGAAGTTGAGAAGTTGAGGAGTGCCATTGGAAAGGTACTGCAGCTTTAGCGTTTCTGTAGTTTTATATGTATTTTTTGTATATACATGATTTGTTGGTTATAAACATGGTTGTTGGTTTAATTTTTTTCTTGTGTAGTTGACTGATACAGTTACGACACTCAACAATTATGTAGTTTCTTCCTTTGAAAAAATGTTCAATTTCAGGAAACCAAGCAAACGAGGGATTATGTTCCTGATTCTGAGGTAATGTTTTACTAATAAAACTACAGCACTCAACAGTTATATCATCTCTAAATAATTTTTTTCTAATATTTTTGATTGGATCCGTCAGTGCGTTTCTGATGACAATACATCTAGTCTCGATGACCATGATGGCTATCAATATGATGTTCCTGACTTTGTTGAGCAAGTGCATCAAGAAAACACGCTAGCTGACCAAACAGATTTAGGTGCCAAAGAAAACGAGGGAGTTATTGATGGTGTTGATCCTGGTATTCATTCTGCATTCTTTAAATTTTTATTTTCCCTTTATTCATTTTGATAATTTTTTATTATTAGTTTTCTCCTTCTAAGGGGAAGCAGGTGATGTCAAGGGCGATACAATTTTGATGACATCGGCGATGAAGATTTAGTTGCACTACAGATGTCACAAATTTTGCTTCACATACCACCCATCATAGAAGTAGAAGAGAATTACATTTCTCCGGAATAGTCAGTTCGATAGACGTATTTGTCAGTTTTTCATTCGGGGGAAACATGATCAGCGCACAAGCTCATTTTTTATATCAAGCATCCTTTCACTTCAGAATTGATGATTTTGATCCCTTGTCGCCTTTGGCCAAAGATTTTTACGCGTTTGCCGATAATAGGATGGATACGAGACGAAGGTAGCTTAAATTTAAGCTTTTATGTTTTGATTTTGTACTTGACAAGGAAGGTAGTTTTGATTACTTTTTGTGTTTTTGTGATTTGGAGTGCCAAAAATATTTATACTGATGAAGTAAATAAGCTTGCAGAAGCTTTTATTTTTGGCTCGTGTCATGTGACCACGAAGGATTGGTTCCACTCGCTTGCATATTGCGGTCGACCTTTGATTGACACAGTATTTAATAACTTTTAGTCCTAATGCTTTTTTTGTTGTTGCATATCTTTACTCTTTGAGACCCCCTATACTGTACACATAACTTTGTATAATCAAATGCAAGTTTTTTGTACAATCACTGCATAAGATTGTATAAGTTGTATAACCTTGTATAACTCTATATATTACTGTATACTTTTATATATTGAAAAACTCTGCATCATATATTGAGTTTTTTGTATTACTTTGAATCATTTAGTAGTGATTGTCGTTTTTGTTTATTTTTCTTGTCTCAACACTTGGATGTCATCTTTTACTATTTGAGGAAGAGGGAAAAATATGGGCCGGATGTTGCCGTAAGGTTTACTACAAGCGACTTTTCGTTTGGTAACAAGATCATTCACTGTATAAAGATTTCAAAGTGAAGAAAGATTCTTTTGTGATTCCTGAAGGGTATGAAATAGAAGAGTACATTAGAGGCTTTTACTGTGATGCAAATGTAGCGTGGCACACCGTTGACCAAGTATTATTCCTGATTTATGTCAAGCTTGGAAGAGCTAAATTGGGCCACTAGGTTTTGGGTTTGTTTACGTTCATAGATAGGTGGATCCAAATCTAAGACTTTAACCATGAAGCTATTAATGATAGACTTGCTTTGGATGTTGCGTTACCTTATGGAATTTTGATACCTTACTTCTTGAAGAGTTCTGATTATTTATGCTGAGAAGAAAGTCATTGATTGGAACATTGGTGTGTATACCAATAATTCCATTATGATGCTTTGCAGATTAATTTGGTTAATAATGTGCCACACTAGATAAAATGGTAGGTTAATGTCAATTGATTTACTATTTTACTGTTCGTATACCTATTTACAATAACATATAGAGAATCTGATTTTTTTATTATAGTGATTATGGTGCTTTTGTTGCTAGCTTTGCTGAGTAGTTCATCCTGGGTAAGGAAATTCGAAAAGATAATTTTGACTTTGAGACACTTCGCACCAGGTGGGATCTTTGTTGTGGGATTATGGAAGTAAAAACCAATAGTCCAGTGCAATTAGTGGTGATGAAATCACTGGGAGACTTTTAAGGAAGAGGAAGAGGGAACGACCGAGAAAGTAGTTCAATTTATTCATTTTAATGTAGTTTTGCTATGTATCAGGAGTTGTTGCCTAGTTTTGTCTAAGTAATCTTTTGCTACTATTAAGATAACCTCAAAGGATATTGTAGATGACTTTATTTTTGTGTAGTTTGTGGTAATCATCACTGTCGCGCCCCGTTTTCTCGCGAAAGAGGGTTTTGACATGTTACAACTCTTTGGATAGGAGATGGGGTGTTAAAAGAAGAGAAGAGTCGCCACCTAACGATTTTTAAGGTGTGTTAGGGCACCTATCATGCAAATAACTCTGTTTGACTAGTCAACGCCATCAAAGATCAGGTAAGGGCTCAAGTTACCTCAAAGAGAAGGTGTTAGGCACTCTTCGAGGTCCACAACTGTGGGTCCCGGCCGAACTCAGGACTATGTGGATTACAGTTAGGCAAGATAAACAAAGAGAGTAAGGATCAAAGAAATTTATTGCAATACAATGATGAATAAGAATTACTAGGTTATAACTATTAGGTCTATATCAGATGACTAAACGTATAAAGAAGGAAAAAAGAAGGAGGGGGGAGGGTCCTAAGTGTTTTAGCCTAAAGAATCACCCCGTGCAACAAAAATAATACTTCGTAACTCCCTTGAAGTAGGGAGTTACTCATATTATTCAGAAGGCACAAACTATCATCTCCTGCTACCCTATTACTATGTTAAAGTTGTTTACCTAAAAGCGCTCTATTTCAATTCTAAGTCGTACCCTATGCGTACACTACCCGCTCCATGCCTATGCTCCAGGAGGCATTGGACCTCTATTTGGGTGGTTCTAGACTTTACTTAGGTTGCTCAAAATGTTAAAAAGCTAGGCGACATACAAAACATGCAAGACTTTAGGTAAAGGCAGTTAAGGGCTCACGTCAGCCCCCACACTTAGACAACAAATGCACGCGAACGGATTTTTTGCACTAGGCGTTAGGCAGTTCCAGAATTGGGACAAAATAAAATCCTTAAGCCCTATAGACATGATTTCTAAGTGATTTATGCAGTAAAGGACAGTGAAAATTATTGGAAATGCTCATAATTATTCGGCTTTCTAATAGTGGTGTGGCTAAGTAATAAAACAACATTTGAAAAGTTCAGCATTAACACCATAAAGTGAGCAGTAATATCCTATAGGCAAGATTTCTAGAGATTGACGATTGAAATTGTTTTTTTATACTTAGCCCTTACATGTCTTGTAGGTGAGCAGTATGATGACAATAATAAATTAACCAATTAGAGTCCTATAGGCATGATTTCTAGATGAAGATCCATACAACATAAGCTAGCATGATCCTATATGCATGGTATCTAATGAATATGTTGCAGTTACACGATTGAAAGAATGGTTATTGACATTTGTTTCCTATAGTCATGCTGTCTAGTGACACATAGCAGTAGACATAGATAAAGCACTTATGATTTGATAGTAGACAAGTTGTATGAGTGTGTGATTCTCCTAATGGCATGATTTCTACCTGTGTACATGAAAATTGAATAGCATATATGGCAGGTTAGATAAAATAACAAGTAGATCATACAAACCCTATAGGCATGTTTTCTACCCTTTCATGCAGACATTAAAGTATACCCATTTTACTAAATTTAACTAACACCCCAATTCATTATTACAAAGTTATTACATACCAAAGGAGGAATATGACGATAAATATTACATAAGAAGCTATAGTGGGCCTATAGTAAGCCCAAAAGATACCCAGTATCGACTGAGCCTTCAACAGACTCCTCTTCGCACATAGCACGCCCAGATCCAAACGGGACTGTGCCCATCATCACAAGCCCAAAAACCATAGAGGAACTCAAACCAAACCAAACAGCCAGAGATTGACCATATGACCCAAACAATGAATCACACAGAAATCACTTAAACAAACCAGTTTGCATATAGAATGAGGAAAGAACTGATTGTTAGCAATAGCTCAAGTCTTAGTAGTAAGGGGAGTGGCCAAAGAACCCCAAATCCTAGTGTGTCAGAGTTCACAAGGGTCTCAATGGATCCCGAGCAGTGCTTACACTATGGAGGTTAATAAAGAGAATTTTGGTGGCCTTGGCTTTCAGCCGGCCAAAGGTGATAGGTTCAGAATAATGTAGGTAAGAGTGACATAATTTGGAGAGATGCACTTGTATTTTAAAAAGCAGACATAGCAAAGTTGCCTAAAATACAGAACATGCTAGTTAAGAGGGTCAACAAGACTTAGAGGCAGGTTGCTATTACAGGTTTAACACTTAGCAAGAAGTAACATATTGGCGAAAAACACATTGAGAGAGTTAGAGGAGAATCAAGTTTTTCTAAGATTTCAAGATTAACATACAAATGTGCGTAATACCAAACGAGTCTAAGTAAAGCACTAACTTAAAAGGTTTAAAGCCTAAAGGGTCCAAATCATGCTGAATATTCATCACAACACCAGGAAGCAGACATGCCAATTTATCACTAAGACAAACAATCTCAAAAATTGTAAGGAAACACAGATTAAGATAGCCACTCTAAAGGTCCCAAATAATTACTAAGGATATATAATCAAGCAAAAGAAATACATGCTGAGTGACATAATAGTAGGGGAGAAAGCCATAGTTAATAGTGAAGGTCTTGATAAAGATTAGAACACACAACATATGCGAGTCAGTCATTACAGAAATTCACAACAGAGTGGGAAAGCAAGCTCATGTCAAATAGTATATGTAAACATTCAGGTGCCAAAACATTAGGCTAAATGAACTTAAGTGAGTCTAAATTATTCAAGTGAAGCATATTCAAATAAAATCTCTCGAAACTGGAAATTTTAGGTAACAATCAAATTCTAAAGAGGTTCAGATCATAAGATAATTTCAAAGCTAGCAAAGTTATACACAAAAGTAGCTCAACAATACATTAAGCCATGAATTTCAGAAGTAAGAATATGCAAATCGTAGACACATAAGAATGAAATTGTAAAGGCCAAGTGACTTACCATTTGACCGGATAACAAGTAAGAACAAAATCCCACAGTATTCTGAAAAATAACAAAGAGTAAGAACCCAGAATCTTAATGCGTCAAAGTTCCCAAGGGCTTCAAATGAACCCGGGGCAGTGCTCGCACCAAGAAAGGTTGAAAATCGAATTCAGGTGGCCATGGCTTTCAGCCGGCCAAGAACTAGAGTCTAGAACAAGAGAATAAGAGAACAATAGAGTAACAACTTCGATTTTTAGTGAATCTGGGTGATTAACAGTCTGTCCCAAAGGGGAACGGGGGAGGGATTTATATAGTATCCAAAGTCAACATCCAAATAAGGAAACATAATCAATCAAACATAAATAAGGAAATAGAAGCATACAAAATTGTTTAGAATCAATTTAAGAGAGAATAAAGAAAACCCCTAGTTCAAAAGGAAAACACAGATGGTCAGTAATCTCACCGAATCAGACCATATAGCCTGATAACGAGCTTATATAGATGAAATATCGTCTAAATCTCAAAGGTTGAAGGCGGTGGAATCAGATTTGAGGACTAGTACTTGCCAAAATTGGGGAAAGTACTATGTAATTACCATAGTCTTGCAAATAATACTGAGGTAACACATAAAAGGCAAGAAAATCATGAAAGGAACCCATGATTGAGACGGATTCAGAGAAGATTGAGAGGGAGGCTAGGTTTTCAGTGGGAGAGAGGGTTGTTTGAAGGCGGCTGATGAAGAGAAATGGGTATTAGGGTTTGGGTGAGGGGATATAAGGAGAGTGGGGAGGAGTGTTGTGAGCCGTTGATCATTTTTGATCAACGGATAAGATTTAAGCAAAGTTGGGTCGGGTTTTTGGACCGGTTTGGGGATAAAATGGGCATTTAGATTGGGCCAAGGATTTGGGGCTTGTCTGATCCGAAATTAACCCCAATTTTGGGCCAGATTTTAAAATAGGAGATTAAGGAAAAAATAATTTAAAATAATTGAATAAATTATTAAAAATACTATTTATGTAAAGTAATATTTTAAAACAATAATAGAAGATTATAAAAATGTAAGATATTATTTTAACCTTGAATAAAATAACAAATACAATAAAGTTGCAAAATGTAGGCTATCATTGCAAGTTTTCTGCAAATGGCCTAAAAATACTAATGTAATTATATAAAAATAAAGTAAAAATATTTGAAATATGTATTATGGTTGAAAATAATAATTTTAGGTAATTAAGTCATCACAAAATAATTTGAAGGAGTAATTAATAAATATTCAAGTAATTTAAATGCAAGAAAATCAATTTTAATGCTTCAAAAATTATGAAAAATTATATAAAATGCTTGTATAGATTTTGTAAACTAAATAAGGATGCAAAAAAAAGAAGAAGATATTTTGAAAGTATATATATTGTGAGAAGATATGAGGGCAAAAATTGAGTATCAACAATTACGCTTTGTGACTGTGAATAAATGAACATTTCAACGGCTTTTTTCTTTAACAAAGTATGTATTTTTGTTATTGTTGCAATTTTTTCAGTGTTGTAGGGTTTATACATACGTATACAATAATCTACATAGTTATACAATTTTATACAAAGTTATACTCTCATTAATACATCTGTATACATATAATAACACTGATTGTTTGTAGTTTTGTTTTGCATTTGTACAATCTATCAATATATTTAGCACCATTAAAAATAGTAACACACTGTTATTAGATAATCAAAACATGTATAATGAAATATATTCAAAATAATTGCAACATATGGTGTAAATTGTAATTCTTTATTGACAATTGTAACTCAATTGTTTGTGAAACTTAACTACTCAGCATGACAACATATGTAATAGACAGTGTTATGTTTCCAACTATGTATTTTGGTCGATTATGATTTTCTATTGTGCCCACTTTGTCCACATACAGAACATGAAAACCCCCTCTTATACTCTTTCTCTGAAGACGGTTTGAGTCTTTCCTTTCTTGGCCTTCCTACATTGACCATATCTTCCAGCACCTCAGTTGGGATTACTCATGAACTCTCATGTGACGACCCAAAGGGACATCACCTATTTTCTTACCCATTTCGTCCTTCTGAGGCCTTGAAAATCTCATTTAGGGTTGCCTCGATTTGCGTGCGCAATCCGGGCGCGTAACCGGAAAACTTAAATATGAAATTTTGTGAAAAATGCTAAGTTTTGATATTAAAATGAATAAATTTGACTTCTTTCAACATTTTGGGTAAACGGACCCGGACCCGTGATTTGACGGTCCCGCAGGGTCCGTAGGAAAATATGGGACTTGGGCGTATGCCCGGAATAGAATTCCGAGGTCCCAAGCCCGAGAAATGAATTTTTGAGTAAAATTCTTTTCTGGAAATATTTAAGGAGATTGAAAATGAAATCTGATTAGAAAGTGATAGTATCGGGCCCGTATATTGGTTCCGGCGCCCGATACAGGTCTTATATAAGGTTTAAGTCCTTTCTGTAAAGTTTGGTAAAAAACGAATCTCGTTTAACGTGTTTCAGACTTAAAATGGAAAATTTTAAGCTTTATGAAATTTGATAGAAATCATGGATTTTGAGGCTTAATTCGATGTATATGATGTTATTTTGGCGATTTGATCGCACGGATTCATTGGATGTTGTCGAGGTAGTGTGTATATTTGGTTTGGAGCCCCGAGGGCTCGGGTGAGTTTTGGATAGGTCACGGACTTCATTTTTGGACTGGGAATCTGCTGGTGTGGCTGATCTGCAGGCTTTGCATTTGCGAAGCCAGCATCGCAAATGCGAAGGTATAGCTGGGCAAGCATGATCGCAATTGCGACCAATATCATCGCAAAGGCGAAGGTATACCTGGGCAGGTCAGATCGCAAATGCGAACAAGATGTTCGCAAATGCGAAGTCCCCCCTCTTGCTCAGTGTTCGCAAATGCGAACTATACTTCGCAATTACCATGTCAGGGGTATTCGCAATTGCGAACCCCTGTTCGCATTTGCGAAGTCAACCAATAGCCTGCACTGTACAAAACCGAGTTTTTACTTCATATTTCATATTTTCTCAAACTCAACACTCTTAGGCGATTTTTCCAAAGAACAAGACTCTTCCAAATCAGTTGTAAGTTGGTTTTCACTCATTTCTTTCAATCATTAACATTAGTTAACATGTTTTCAATTTAAAAATCAGGGATTTCCATGGATGAAATTGGGTGATTGGGGTAGAACTTAGTTTTTTTTAAAAATTGAGATTTGAGTGGGTGATTGACCTCCGATTTGAGAGACTTTTATATGGCTAGACTCGTGAGAGTACGAGGGTTCTGAAAATGTAAAATTTACCCGACTCCGAGATGCTGGCCTGAGGGATGTTTTAGGTCATTTCACCTAATTTTGCGCCGTAACCTTGAATTGAATAGTAGAATCAATTGCATGAGATGTTATTTACGGTATGAAATTTATTTGAATAGATTTGGGCCATTTGGAGTCGGATACTCGTGGAAAACGTGTGGTTTCAAGTTGATATTGAGCCGATTCGAGGTAAGTGGCTTGTCTAACCTTGTGTGGGGGACCTTACCCCTTAGGATGTGATATTTGGTAATTGAATGCCTTGTACGTGAGGTGACGAGCGAGTACTTGTGCTAATTGTTGAAAATTCGGTTTTTACTTTAAATATTTAGCTTGAGTTTCTTTCTTACATGTTTTATTTTAATTGCAACTATAGTCTATGTTAGTTTAGAGAATCATGCCTAGTTTCCTGAATTGCTTATTTGATTAAATGGCCTTAATTGCACTACGTGAAGCATGTTAGACTAAAATTACGTGTTGCCTTGTATTTTTGCACTTTAATTTTGTACGTCTTCTTGTTGTGCCCGTGTATTTACTTTGGGACTACAGAACGTTATTCCGGGAGATCCCCCTGCACATTTATTTTGGGACTACGGAATGTTATTCCGGGAGATCCCCCTACACATTTATTTTGGGACTACGGAACGTTATTCCGGGAGATCCCCTGCACATTTATTTGGGATTACGGGATGGTATCTCGGGTGATCCCCCTGCATATTTACTTTGGGACTACAGAATGTTATTCCGGGAGATCCCCCTGCATATTTACTTTGGAACTACGGGACGTTATTTCCGGAGATCCCCCTGCATATTTACATTGGGACTATGGGACGGTATCCCGGGTGATCCCTCTGCATAGATAATGATCCTTCGGTTATACATATGATGGACTACGGGACGGTATCCCGGGAGATCCACTAGACAGTTGAGAAAAGGGATACAGGACGGTATCCTGGGAGATCCTCATCGTTACCATTGTTACTAAGTTGTTCGTACTCCGTGTTTACTCTGTTCCTGTGTTTTCTTATTGCCTTGTTTGACCTGACTTACTTCACTGTTGTATTCATTATTACTGTCTATTTTCATACTGTAAATCCCTATTATATTGTTTGACCTCAGTAGGGCCCTGACCTCCCTCGTCACTACCCGACCGAGGTTAATTGGCACTTACTGAGTACCGCTGTGGTGTACTCATGCCCTTCCTGCGCATGTTTTTCATGTGCAGATCTAGGTACCTCCACTCAGGCGCACTTACCCCGAGGTTGAGAGATACAACAGAGACTTCGAGGTACATCTGCCGCGTCCGCAGACCAGGAGTCTCTATCTTATTCCAGCTTTTGTGAAAAGTTTATCCTTCCTTACAATTGTATAGACATTCTGGAGTTAGAGCAGTGTATTATATTCTGTTAGCTTGTGGTTCCGGTGAGTTTCCGGGTTTTGGGGTGATATTTTAAACCTCCGTATTATTTTGGGTCAAGCGGGGTTTCTTCCCCTTGCTGCAGCCACATCTCAAGCCGGGGGAGGAGCACAGACTACCGCCGCCCGCACTCCTGAGCAGCAAGTGCATGTGGAGCAAGTCCCAGAGATCATTCCTGTACCGCCGGTAGTGCCAGTTCAGTCCGAGGATGGGTCAGCTGCTTCAGAGGACGAGCAACGGAGACTTGAGAGGTTCAAGAAGTATGACCCTCCGGTATTCAGTTGACTAGCATCAGATGATGCCTTGGAATTTCTAGAGGAGTGTCACCGTATTCTTCGCACTATGGGCATAGACGGATCTAGTGGGGTTTCCTTTACTACCTTCCAGCTTCGCGGAGCCACCTATGAGTTAGACAGCGCAGACGAGGCTTCTTCACTGACCTGGACCCAATTCTCAGATATGCTCGTGAGAGAGTTTTTACCTCAGAGCCTCAGGGACGCATGGCGCGTAGAGTTTGAGCATTTGCGCCAGGGTGCTATGACAGTTTCAGAGTATGCTATTCGTTACACCAGATTGGCTAGGCATGCACCGGCTTTGGTTTCTACTATCTGCGAGAGGGTTCGCCGGTTCATTGAGGGTATTATCCCACCCATCATATCTAGCATGGCTCGAGAGTTGGAGATGGACGTTCCTTATCAGCAGGTAGTGAGCATTTCTAGGAGGATCGAGGGTATGCTCGCTAGGGAGCGAGAGGAGAGAGAGGCCAAGAGGTCTCGAGAGCCGGACCACTATTCTGGTGCCCGTAACCCGGTAGCAGGTCGACATGGTAGGGGTTATATAGTCCGCCCAGTTCATTCAGCTCTTCCAGCAGCCAGCGGTACCCCAGCTCCACCCAAGACTCAGGAGCCTTATTATACACCTCCAGTTTCTAGCGCGCCTCCTGCGCAGGGTGCTTTCAGGGGTCAGTCTAGCAGACCTGGCCCTAGCCAGTCACAGCCGCCACGTCCTCCCAGAGCTTGTTTCGAGTGTGGAGATACACACCATGTGGTTAGGGACTGCCCCAGACTTATTTGGGGTGTATCTTCAGAGATATTTTAGCCACAGCATGCTCAGCAGGGTTCTCAAGCCATGATCACAGCTCCAACTGCTACCCCACCTGCCCAGCCAGCTAGGGCGGAGGTCGGGGAGGTAGAGGTCACCCTCGAGGGGGAGGCCAGGCCAGATATTATGCTATTCCTGCTCGTACCGAGGCTGTTGCCTCCGATTCTGTCATCACATGTATTATACTGGTTTGTCACAGAGATGCATCGGTTCTATTCGATCCAGGCTCCACGTATTCTTATGTGTCTTCTTATTTTGCTCCGCATTTGGGTATAGCCCGAGATTCTTTGGGTTCTTCTATTTATGTTTCTACTCATGTAGGGGATTCTCTGGTTGTGGACCGCGTTTATCGGTCGTGTTTGGTTACTATTCATGGTTTTGAGACCAGTGCAAATTTATTGTTGCTCGATATGGTAGATTTTGATATTATCTTGGGCATGGACTGGTTGTCGCCCCATTATGCTATTCTTGATTGTCATGCCAAGACTGTGATGATGGATATGCCAGGTATTCCGCGTGTTGAGTGGAGTGGTACTTTATATCACACTCCCAGTAGATTTATCTCTTTTCTTAGAGCTCGGCGTATGGTTGATAAGGGGTGTGCCGCGTATTTGGATTATGTGAGAGATGTCAGTGTTGATACCCCTTCTGCTGATTCAGTTCCAGTGGTACGGGATTATCCCGATGTGTTTCCAACTGATCTTCCGGGCATGCCGCCTGATAGAGACATTGATTTTGGCATTGACTAGTTGCCAGGCACTCAACCTATTTCCATTCCTCTTTACCGTATGGATCCTCCCGAGTTGAAGGAGTTGAAGGATCAGTTACAAGAATTTCTTGATAAGTGTTTTATTCGACCCAGTGTTTCACCTTGGGGTGCTCCTGTCTTATTTGTGAATAAGAAGTATGGTTCTAAGATTATCGCCACTTGAACAGGGTTACAGTGAAGAACCGTTATCCCTTGCCTCGTATTGATGATCTATTTGACCAGCTTCAGGGCGCACATGTATTTTCTATGATTGATCTGCGCTCAGGTTACCATCAGTTGAAGATTCGGGAGCCGGATATCCCGAAGACTGCTTTCAGGACTCGGTATGGCCATTACGAGTTTCTAGTTATGTCATTCGGGCTAACTAATGCCCCCCAGCATTCATGCATTTGATGCACAGTGTGTTCAGGCCATATCTCAACTCGTTCGTCATTGTTTTCATAGATGATATTCTTGTTTACTCCCGGAGTCAAGAAGATCATGAGCAGCACCCGAGAACAGTGCTTCAGACCTTGAGAGAGAAGAAGTTGTATGCAAAGTTCTCAAAATGTGAGTTTTGGTTGAGTTCTATGGCATTCTTAGGTCACGTGGTATCGAGTGAGGGCATTCGAGTGGATCCGAAGAAGGTAGATGCCGTGCAAAGTTGGCCCAGGCCATCCTCAGTTACAGAGATTCGTAGTTTCCTTGGCTTGGCAGGTTACTACCGCCGTTTTGTGGAGGGATTTTCATCGATTGCAGCCCCTATGACTAGATTGACCCAGAAGGGTGCTCCATTTCAGTGGACAGAGGAGTGTGAGGCGAGCTTTCAGAAGCTCAAGACAACTTTGACTACAACCCCAATCTTGATATTGCCTACTGGCTCGGTGTCCTATACCGTTTATTGTGATGCCTCACGAGATAGCCTTGGAGCGGTGTTGATGCAGGACGGTAGGGTGATTGCCTATGCGTCCAGACAGTTGAAGATACACGAGAAGAATTACCCTGTCCATGACCTTGAGTTAGCTGCCATTGTTCATGCCTTGAAGATCTGGCGTCATTATTTGTACGGTGTGCCTTGTGAGATTTATACTGACCACCGGAGTTTGTAGCACATATTCAGGCAGAAGGATCTAAATTTGCGCCAGCGTAGATGGTGAGTTGCTAAAGGACTATGAAATCACTATATTATACCACCCGGGGAAGGCCAATGTGGTGGCCGACACCTTGAGTCGTCGGGCGGAGAGTTTGGAGAGTTTGGCATACCTTCCTGCAGCCGAGAGGCCTCTGGATTTAGATGTTTAGTCCTTGGCCAGTCAGTTCGTGAGATTGGATATTTTTGAGCCTTGCCGAGTATTAGCTTGTGTGGTTTCTCGGTCATCCTTATTCGATTGTATCACGGAGCGGCAGTATGATGATCCTCATTTACTTGTTCTCAAGGACACGGTCCAGCACGGTGATGTCAGAGATGTGACCATTGTAGATGACGGGGTATTGAGGATGCAGGGTCGGAGTGTGCCCAATGTTGATGGGTTTCGGGAGTTGATTTTAGCAGAGGCCCATAGTTCGCGGTATTCCATCCATCCGGGTACTGCGAAGATGTATCATGATTTGAGGCAGTACTATTGGTGGCGAAGAATGAAGAAGGATATAGCAGAGTTTGTAGCCAAGTGCCTCAACTATCAGCAGGTCAAATGTGAGCATCAGAGACCGGGAGGGTTACTTCAGTAGATTGAGCTTCCAGAGTGGAAGTGGGAGCGGATCACCATGGACTTTGTGGTTGGACTTCCTCGGACTTTGAGGAAGCATGATGCTATGATTGTGGATCGGCTGACCAAATCAGCCCATTTCATTCCGGTACTGACTACTTATTCATCGGAGCAGTTGGCGGGGATTTATATTCGGGAGATCGTTCGTCTGCTATTCCAGTTTCTATTATTTCAGATAGAGGTACTCAGTTCACTTCACGGTTCTGGAGAGCCATTCAGCAGGAGTTAGGTACCAGGGTGGAGTTGAGCACAACNAGTTCACTTCACGGTTCTGGAGAGCCATTCAGCAGGAGTTAGGTACCAGGGTGGAGTTCAGCACAACCTTTCACCCCCAGATGGACGGACAACCCGAGCGTACTATTCAGATTCTTTAGGATATGCTCCATGCGTGTGTGGTTGAGTTTGGAGGGTCTTGGGATAAGTTCTTGCCATTGGCGGAGTTTGCTTACAACAACAATTATCAATCCAGTATTCAGATGGCGCCGTATGAGGCTTTATATGGTAGGCGGTGTCGATCTCCGATTGGGTGGTTTGAGCCGGGAGAGGCTCGATTGTTGGGTACCGATTTGGTTCAGGAGGCCTTGGACAAGGTCAGGATCATTCAGGATAGGCTTCGTACAGCTCAGTCCAGGCAAAAGAGTTATGCAGATCGCAAGGTGCGAGGTGTGGTTTTTCTGGTTGGTTAGCGAGTATTGCTCCGAGTGTCGCCTATGAAGGGCGTGATGAGATTTGGGAAGAAGGGAAAGCTTAGACCTAGGTTCATTGGTCCGTTTGAGATTCTTGATCGAGTGGGAGAGGTGTCTTATAGACTTGAATTGCCGCCTAGCTTATCAGCCGTACATCCAGTTTTTCATGTGTCCATGCTTCGGAGGTATCACGGCGATCCAGCCCACGTGTTAGACTTCAGCACTGTCCAGTTGGACAAGGACTTATCTTATGAGGAGGAGACGGTAGCTATTCTAGACCGGCAGGTTCGTCAGTTGAGATCCAAGAGTTTCCCTTCTGTTCGTGTTCAGTGGATAAGTCAGCCTCCTAAGGCATCGACCTTGGAGCCCGAGTCCGATATGCGCATCAGTTACCCTCATCTATTCCCCGACTCAGGTACTTCTTTCTTCTGTCCGTTCGAGGACGACCTGTTGTTTTAGAGGTGGAGAATGTGACGGCCCAAAGGGTCATCACCTATTTTCTTACCCATTCCGTGCTTCTGAGGCCTTGGAAACCTCATTTAGGGTTGCCTCGATTTGCGTGCACAGTCCGAGCTCTTAACCGGAAAGCTTATATATGAAATTTTGTGAAAAATGCTAAGTTTTGATATTAAAATGAATAAATTTAACTTCGGTCAATATTTTGGGTAAACGGACCCGGACCCGTGCCCGTAGGGTCTGTAGGAAAATATGGGACTTGAGCGTATGCCCGGAATCGAATTCCGATGAGTAAAATTGTTTTCTGAAAATATTTAAGGAGATTGAAAATGAAATCTGATTAGAAAGTGATGGTCTCGGGCCCGTATTTTGGTTCCGGCGCCCGGTACAGGTCTTATATATGGTTTAAGTCCTTTCTGTAAAGTTTGGTTGAAAACGGATCTCGTTTGACGTGTTTTAGACTTAAAATGGAAAATTTGAAGTTTTATGAAATTTGAAAGAAATCATGGATTTTGAGGCTTAATTCGATGTATATGATGTTATTTTGGCGATTTGATCGCACGGATAAATTCATAGGATGTTCTCGAGGTAGTGTGTATATTTGGTTTGGAGCCCCGAGGGCTCGAGTGAGTTTTGGATAGGCCACGGACTTCATTTTTGGATTGGGAATCTGCTGGTGTGGCTGATCTGCAGGCTTCGCATTTGCGAATCCATTTGGGCAGGCATGATCGCAATTGCGACCAATATCATCGCAAATGCGAAGGTATACCTGGGCAGGCTTGATCGCAAATGCGAACAAGATGTTCGCAAATGCGAAGTCCCCCCCTCCTGCTCAGTGTTTGCAAATGCGAACTATACTTTGCAATTACCATGTCAGGGGTATTCGCAATTGCGAACTTCTGTTCGCATTTGCGAAGCCAACCAGTAGCCTGCACTGTACAAAATCGAGTTTTTACTTCATATTTCATATTTTCTCAAACTCAACACTTTTAGGCGATTTTTCCAAAGAACAAGACTCTTCCAAATCAGTTGTAAGTTGGTTTTCACTCATTTCTTTCAATCATTAACATCATTTAACACGCTTTCAACTTAAAAATCAGGGATTTCCATGGATGAATTGGGTGTTTGGGGTAGAACTTAGTTTTTTTCAAAAATTGGGATTTGAGTGGGTGATTGACCTCCAATTTTTGAGAGACTTTTATATGGCTAGACTCGTGAGAGTACGAGGGTTCTGAAAATGTAAAATTTACCCGACTCCGAGATGCTGTCCTGAGGGGCATTTTGGTCATTTTACCTAATTTCGCGTCGTAACCTTGAGTTGAATAGTAGAATCAATTGCATGAGATGTTATTTACGGTATGAAATTTATTTGAATAGATTTGGGCCATTTGGAGTCGGATACTCGTGGCAAACGTGTGGTTTCAAGTTGATATTGAGCCGGTTCGAGGTAAGTGACTTGTCTAACCTTGTGTGGGGGGACCTTACCCCTTAGGATGTGATATTTGGTAATTTAATGCCTTGTACGTGAGGTGACGAGCGCGTACTTGTGCTAATTGTTGAAAATCCGGTTTTTACTTTAAATATTTAGCCTGAGTTTCTTTCTTACCTGTTTTATTTTATTTGCAACTATAGTCTATGTTAGTTTAGAGAATCATGCCTAGTTTCCTGAATTGCTTATTTTATTAAATTGCCTTAATTGCACTACGTGAAGCATGTTAGACTAAAATTACGTGTTGCCTTGTATTTTTGCACTTTAATTATGCACGTCTTCTTGTTGTGCCCGTGTATTTACTTTGGGACTACGGAACGTTATTCCGGGAGATCCCCCTGCATATTTACTCTGGGACTACGGAACGTTATTCCGGGAGATCCCCCTGCACATTTATTTTGGGATTACGGAACGTTATTCCGGGAGACCCCCTTGCACATTTATTTTGGGACTACGGAACTTTATTCCGAGAGATCCCCCTGCACATTTATTTGGGACTACGGGACGGTATCCCGGGAGATCCCCCTGCATATTTACTCTGGGACTACAAAACGTTATTCCGGGAGATCCCCCTTCAAATTTACTTTGGGACTACGGAACGTTATTCCGGGAGATCCCCCTGCATATTTACTTTGGGACTACGGGACGGTATCCCGGGAGATCCCCCTGCACATATAATGTTCCTTCGGTTATACATATGATGGACTACGGGACGGTATCCCGGGAGATCCACTAGATAGTTGAGAAAAGGGATACAGGACGGTATCCTGGGAGATCCTCATCGTTACCGTTGTTACTAAGTTGTTCGTACTCCGTGTTTACTCTGTTCTTGTGCTTTCTTATTGCCTTGTTTTACCTTACTTACTTCACTGTTGTATTCATTATTACTGTCTGTTTTCATACTGTAAATACCTATTATATTGTTTGACCTCAGTAGGGCCCTGACCTCCCTCGTCACTACCCGACCGAGGTTAGGCTTGGCACTTACTGAGTACCGCTGTGGTGTACTCATGCCCTTCCTGCGCATGTTTTTCATGTGCAGATCCAGGTACCTCCACTCAGGCACACTTACCCCGAGGTTGAGAGATACAACAGAGACTTCGAGGTACATCTGCCGTGTCCGCAGACCAGGAATCTCTATCTTATTCCAGCTTTTGTGAAAAGTTTATCCTTCCTTACAGTTGTATAGACATTCTAGAGTTAGAGCAGTGTATTATATTCTGTTAGCTTGTGGTTCCCGTGAGTTTCCGGGTTTTGGGGTGATATTGTAGACCTCCGTATTATTTTGGGTTGTATATGCCAAGTGGCATTTATATACAGTCTTTCCTTTAGGTTGTTCAGCTTTCTTTTACTGAATTATTCCGCAAGTTATGTTGTTATTCCGCATTGCTAGGCTTACCTAGTTATAGGGACTAGGTGCCGTCACGACATGTTCACGGAGGGCGAACTGGGTTCGTGACATCTCATCTGGTATAAGATTCACTGGAAATTCATAAGTTCTATGGAAGTATCCTTCTTGTAGTGAAAAGAGCAATACGGGCCAGGTTTCAGTTGCTTATTCTTCGAAACCCCCCAAGCATGTGGACATGAAAGTTTATCCATTTGAAATCTGCCGCAACTTCATGTCCCCTCTTCAAGGCACACTATGTTTTACCTTACTCCTTTAAGTGCGGTATATAACTGCTCTGTAGTAGCCTCACCTACAGAAGTGATTTTTACAAAAAAAGGTTAAAGAACATTATACATTATTATACAGAGTTATACGTCTTTATACAAACTATAAAATGCAAGTGAGCAGTGCCATGCATCAATATATTTAATTCATTTTACCATCATTTGCTGCGATGCAATCAGATTTTCTCGAATGAGTTTGTCGTACTTTTCGCTAAGCTCTGTAGATGTCTCTATTGCACTTTTTCTATTTTTGTTGTTCCACTGTTGTAGCAAGTTTTTCATGTATTCCAGCAATTATATTATTGGTAGCTCCCTGTTTGCTGAATTAATTGACTCTGCAATATTGGAAGTCATTACCATCGACCTTTTCACTTTGGAGTGTGCCCTAGACCACTTTTCATAGCCAATTTCGAACAAGTAAGGCTGCACCGTCGGATCAATTTTGCACATCTCTGTCATATGATAGTCAAACTTCTCTATCGTGTAAGCTCTAGCCAAAGAAAAGAATATATCCTTCAATTATTTGTGATGTTTCTTGAATGTGCGGTTGACATTCTTTCACAAGTGAAACATGCAAATACAATGTGGAACTTCTGGGTACACAATTTTTTTTTGCATTGAAGATGCTTTCATTTCTATCTGAAACTATACACATCCCTTCCCTAACACCAAAAGTACCCTTTATCTAGACGAAGAACCACTCCCAAAATTTATTATTCTGTGAATCTGCAATTACATATTCAAGTGGAAGGATTTTTCCTATTTATACAAAGTAGATATTAGGATTCAGAAAATTATACAAATCTTATACACAGTTATACACGAATATACAATTTTATACATACTGCAGATCTTATAAAAATAGCAGCTCTAAAATCTTATACACGTTTATACATGAAACTACAACATTATACAAACCACAAAAACAAGGTAGATGCAGTCAACTCACCAATGCCATCTAGTGTTCAAGCAGTAAATATGGTACCATTATATGTTTCTTTAAGGAACCTTTAGTCAACAACCATTATCGGCCTGCAATGCTCCAAACCCTTGATAGATGCCCATAGCGAAACATATGCATAACGAAAACATCCATCTCCTGATTTGTGAAACTTTGTAACCGTTCCTGGATTTGTATGATCCAACATATACAAATACCTTGGCAACTCCTTATATGAATCGCTTGGATTCCCTCTAACCATTGCCATTTCTCTCTCCTCCATGCTTTCATGTAGCTCACTTCAACCCTGTGTTGCTTTTGTATGTCCTCTATTATTTGGGGTGTAAACTTTTTTTGGATTAACATACTTGTCCTTGAGTATACTAGAAATTACACCCAAAATAGCTTGTCGTTGTGCTTAGTATCTTTCACTATAGCCGCATGTGTGATTATTATTGTAATTTCTCACCTGGAATATGTTTGCCTTGTATACGTGTAATGACCCGATTTGTCAATTAGAGTATTTGCATTCCGTTAAGCTATTTAAAGTCTTGAGTAGCTTTGTATGATGTATTATGACTTGTATGAATCGTCAATTTTGGTTTTCAGGTGATTCATAATTGATTTGGAAGAATGATTCTCAACTAGGAAGCTTTAAGTTGGAAGAGTTGACCAAGTTTGACTTTTTAATATTTGACCTCAAATTGGAATTTTGATGGTTCCGTTAGGTTTGGATGGTGATTTTGAACTTGGGTGTATGCACGAGTTTACATTTGGATATTTCTAGAAGGTTTCGACACTAATTGACGAAAGTTGGAAATTTGAAGTTTTAGAATGTTCATAAGTTTGTCTGAGGCGTTGACTTTGATGATATCGGGTTTGGATTGTGGCTCCGAAAATTGGAATAGCTTCTTTATGTCATTTGAGACTTGTGTTCAAAATTCGAGTTTATTCCGAGTTAGTTTGATATGGTTCGACACGAGTTTTTGGAAGTTGAAAGTTCAAAAGTTCATCAAGTTCGAATTAAGGCGGGATTTGTGGTTTTTATGTTGTTATGCGTGATTTGAGGCCTCGAGTAGGTCCGTGTTATGTCATGGGACTTGTTGGTATGTTTGTATGATATCCCTAGGGGATCGGGTGAGTTTCAGATCATTTCCATGTTCTTTGGCACTGCTTTTTTCTTGTGAGGTCTGAGCATCGCGTTTACATTCGTCAGCTGGCTGTCGCATATAGTTGAGTTGAGCAGCTGGGAACTGGAGGAAATGTCTTCACGATCGCGAAGGAGTCGCTGTGTTCGCGTAGGATTGGAGTTTCTGTGCATCGCGTTCACGAGGCCTTTGCCGCGAACGCGTAGAGTATTTTTTGAGGTAGTTGAATTTGTTCTTCGCGATCACGAAGGATGTCCCACGACTGCGAAGGGTATGTCTGTATAGTAATTTATAAGAACTCTATTTTAGAGGTTTTGACCATTTTAGCATATTTTGAGCTATGGTGTCACGCCCCGAACCTGGGGGCGAGAACGGCACCCGGTGCCCCACCTATCCTTGCATACCAACATGTGACTAATGGACTCTGAACATATAATGTCATACTTTGACTATGGGCTACATTACAAGATAATTTGCGAATGCTGACTAAACATCAATATAAAGTTGGGCCGACAAGGCCGTCATATCTACTCAGCTGGCAAACCAACAAAATATACATACAAGTCTTACAAGCCCAACATACTGCAACTCTAGACCCGACCTACCCATAACATATATATACATATATACACAAGATGTACATAAAATTCTAGACCCGACAACTCTGAAGGGCGCAGAGCTTACTGATCAAGCTTAACTCGGGCAACACCTACTGAGGAGGTCTACTCGTCTGTCTGTCTGAACCTGCATGCATGAAATGTAGTGTTCCCAGCAAAAGGGTCATCAGTACGAAATAATGTATCGAGTATGTAAGGCAACAGAATAATTGAAAGTTGAAACTGAACTGATAATATAATAACTGAAGTAACTGGGAGTCAAAGATAATCTGAAGATATGCTTACCTGCTGATACTGACTCAACTCTCTCAATATAGTAAGTAAAATATCTGCCCGACCTTATAGGGCTCGGTATATATAACTGCTCTACCATAGTAGGCTGGCTCATAGTCGCTCGGACATACTAGGCTCTATATCTCGGCCATTCTGGGCTCGCTCATAGGCGCTCGGCCACAGTAGGCTTGGTATATAACTTACCATATGATCAGAGGTTGCCCAATAGGGGCCTGCCCACCGATTATAGCTTGGTGGTGGGGAAAATACTGTAATACTGTATATATATATATATATATATATATATATATATATATAGACCCTCCGCTCTATTGATTGGGAGAAGACAATACTCAATTGAATATGAAGTCCCGATGAGGGAAAATACTGTAACTTATGAGACTAGGATAATGTATATAAATTCGGGAGTATGAACTTCTCTTTATGCCTCATTATCAAACACATGTAGTTACGAGATCATTCAAAAATGAAGGAAGGGCTTAACCTTAACATACCTGAGCCGATTCTCTTGACAATCCTTCTAACACACGCCAATCACGACGAAACACGTAATGGTGAATCGAAGTAGGGGAAAATCCTTATGATATTCTTGAGAAAGATTGTACTGTGCTCTTTTAGAATCGCAAAATTCCGTTGCGATTACACAATATAACTTCATTGCAAACCTCTTAAAATTGCAAATCCGTATTGAAGATTCATCCGTTGCCTTCAATCCGTATAGAATTGCAAATGTAACATATGCATTTTAATGACTATGTTGGAGTCTTTATCAAAGAGAGTGGGCCCCACTTGGATGACTTAGTCACAAAATTCTTCTTAAAATGTGCCACTTTTTTACATGACTTAAGAGTCATTTCTTGGCTTGATCAAGACAACCTTGAGCTGCCACGTTAAGGGTAAATCCTTATCCAACAAGTATCCACTTAATTCCTTAATTAATTTGTTCATTCCCCATTAACCAACAATTACTCAATTATCCACATAATTAGGAATTATCTCAAATTACTTAAAATATTACTCACTTTTAACACACTTTGTACACCTTACTATTATGGTTATGTGGTACCTTATATGGCACTAGTCCATAAATATCGGGTATTATAGCTCGGACAGTATTTTATCCCAAAATATCAAAATTCGACGAAATTCATTTTTTTCGATTTGCTTACCCTCTCACCTTCACGAATTTACTCATCGATGTTGAAATATAATAATGCTTATAATCCCAAAATAATCTCTTTCCCGAACTTACGTCGATTAACTTACGACGAAACTGCAACGTACGAAAATGCGGGATGTAACATTTCATTTCCGAGCTTATATCAATTTACTTATTGCGTACTTCACGTACGGAAACATGGGGTGTAACATCATTCCCCCCTTTGGAACATACATCCTCGAATGTTGACTTATGCACTTATTGTTTTCATAACTTATGTCTTCCGAATACTTTAGTACTCTCCTTTCCATCTAGGCAACTGTTCTGTGAATAAATCCATAGGCCAGGGCATTCCCCCTTTAGGCCTCTTCCTCACACTATGACTTGTGTGGTCGGAATCCTTCCAATTTCGTAACTATTGCTACCTTCTATCATGCAGTATGTACGTCTTTGTCCTTGTATGCGTACCTATGCGATTCTTCTTTCCTCCAGCTTTTAGTCAATCTCTAGGCCTCACTTTGTGAACATATACATGACTATAACAAGGTGCTCCTCTGGGAACCTATAGGTATACCGAACTTCGCTCGGTACTTTGTTGAACTTGCGAATATTGCTATACCTTATTTCACAGATCCTTTATCCATCCATATGACTTTACTGCATCAAGGTAGGACATATTATACCATAACTCTTACTTCGATTTATCGTTACTGAGGTCTGCTACCAAACTCCAGGTTACTCTAATTGCTTATCCTATATGTGTAAATCTAAGTCCTTTAACGATTCTTCATTACTATTCATCTTAAGACTGATGGGCTAATCTCATCTCATAGTTGGTAACTTGTATCCATCCATTGTCGATTCACCTCAATGTTGATCTACAATCTACCACTTGAATACTTGAAACTTCTTACGTAATACATTGCCTCTAGGGCCCACGTCTCATCGGGGACATCTGGAGTAATTAGACTGATCTACCTAGGGGCGATACTCTACTTCCTTAGCCGTATTTTATATCATCTCAATGTGATTCATCTTACGCGGGTATTTTGATCCCGTAGATTCATGAAATCCTCGTCAAATCATTACTCAATGAAGGCCCAAACGTCATCCTTTATCTATCACAATTACACCTTTATTCCAGTGCAATATTCCATCTCTTCTATATTCTACTAGTCTTAGATTCCTTTGAGTTATCTCAGGCTATATTGAGATTTCTATAACTTAGAGAAATCATAAGCTCTTCTTGTTTTTATAAGCTTAAACCTGAGGACTTATCCATTTTTGTTACCTTCTGACTTGCTCTTTTCTTATCCTTACTCTTGTATTTCTAAAACCTTGTCGCTCTACCATACTTTAGCTTGCAATTTACACATATCCACTTATACTACTCGCAACCTTCTTTCAACTTGCTTGCACCATAGATTTCCTTGTGTCATTTTGGAATATCAAGAAGGACATCACATCATCTCAAACTCTTCTTTACTCTCTTAACTAGACCTCTCGATACCTAGAAATCATAGGTTGGAAGATATGCCACTGACGACGTTGCTATCATTCCTGGATACTAAATCCCAGCGCTTCTAGCCTTCTATCTGAAGTATGGACTATTCACAATCTTCTGCACTTGAGTATCTCGTACGTTTTTCACCTTTAACTTACTTGCCTTAAAATCTCGCATCACATCTTTTATCTCTTTCATAACCTTCCTTCCACATAGGTATAATTCACATCCACAACTTGAAGCTCTATTATAATACTTGCACCTCTGGTGCATACACAATCTGGTGGGAGCTTCATACTGACTTCTTATGAGGCTGGTACTTCTTCTAACTGGCTTTATTGTAAAGCCATGATAGAATATGGTTGTTGTACTATCTCTCTTGTACCTCTGATATTAGAGTAAGTCTGCAATGTTCTTAATCATGATTTCTATTATTTTCTGGGTCTAATAATCAAACTCCTGATTTATGTGGTTGATGTAACTCTTTAGTTTCCTCTTCCTCTGATCAGCCTTCATGTAGGCTTGAGCTACCTTCTGATCTGCGGCTCCTGGTATTAGTTGTTACTTTAGCCTTTCATGGGTGATATAGAATATCCTTGATATAATCTTCTAACAATTCAATGCTTTGTTTATACCCTAGGCTCAATTCTTTCTTTTAACTTATATCAGAGTCTTCTATTGATGTATGATTGTCAACATATATGCTGCATGATAATACTCCAAACTCTTAAGTGCGTTCATAACGTAACTAACTCTGGATCATTAATCGAATAGTTCCTTTCGTTCTATCTCAACTTTCCTTAAACGTAGGTAATTACTTTTCCTAGTCTTTTTGCCCCTTGTTGCGTGCATACTTAGCTTATCTTAGTTCCCACGCATGCCAGAATATTTGTACAACTCATATGGTCTAGAATATTACTTCTGATTTTACTTCCCGTTCATTAGCCACTGTAGGTGCCACTTTCTTTTGGAGTGCATACAATTTTGTTGGGAGATTGTTTTTACATGACCATTTCTCCTTCAAGTTACCATGTTTAGGTTGAAGCCTTCTTTCTTTTTTCCTCAGCTAGTCTTTCATTGTAGTACTTAGGGAGGACCCTCTGACTCTTGTAAAGTTGCGAGATTGTTATATTGCATACCCGAAGAAGTTTTCGATGTTCTTACTCACCTATAATTATCCTTAGTTACTTACCTCCACGCTCATGTGCTCGTATAGTTTCTTCTGAACTGAAGTTTTGACTGTCTTCCTAGTGAGACTCTCTTTTATTTCCATAACATTCATACGGTACCTTTAACTACCACAACTCCTATCTAAATATTTCCCAAGGATCACGATGTCATATATGCGAGATAGAATTCCCCATGTTGGGGTTCACTATGTTTATCTTGCACGATATGTTGATTTGTTTGTATCTTCTTGTCTAGCCATAACTAGGCTCTTCTTGAATCAACTGCTAACTATTAGTTGGCCCATCCTCATATCAATATTCCGCGTAATCTTTCTTGGGTTATTTCCTTTGTCCTAACTTACGTCTCATACTGGCTCCTTGTCTATCAGTAACATCCCGGGAAGGAACCCTTACTTCCTCTCCTTGACGTCGTGTTTGCATAATGTTCTGGAATCGTATCATATCAGTAGGATTTAAGTGCAATCTCATCCCTTTCTAATTTTTATCGCATTCTTATTTTACCATTCGTAGTTACTAGAACCACTTAATTCTGACTTAAATGCCACTTCACCCCATATTCCCCACTTTAGAGGAGTACTAAGATTTTGTGCTACGACGATTTACCTATAGATGTTTTAGCTCTTCGTCTTTGGCGTCTTTTCACATCATTGATGACCCTTACTCGCCTCGCGGTAATATTTATGTACCAAGGATACCAAATTTCCTTACTCGCAAAGGTGACACTTAGTATAACTGGCACATATAGTCCCTTAAGCTTAACTTTATTCACATTACTTGCTTTAGGGAAGCGTCTTCTTGAATGACCCTTAAAGTTTATTCTTCTGTCGTCCATTCTATTATTGCCGGAATGAAATCTGAGATTCCCATGATGTTGACCATTATCAAATCACTCAGTCCCTAATTCATGTTTAGTTTATCTTGTTCACCAGCCCATACCGATTTCTATTATTCTGGGGTCTAACTTTTCCTTCTGGTAGTCGCGTTGGAGTCACGAACTTATTTCTCAAAATGAGGATATGACTTTATGGCCTATACTCTTTTGTTGTCTCAAGGCCCGTCACCTCTTGTCTTTTCCTTCACTTGACTATAGACTCTGTAACATTGTCACTTTTTGGATCTACCATTGTCATCCATGTATCACATCTTACACATAGTGCTTCATTAACTCTCTTCTTATTTCCCTGCTAAAATTTATGTCTATCACTTTGTTCTGAAAACTCCAACAAGACATTCTTTTACTTTTAGCTCCCTTTACTCCATCCACTAGCTCTTCGGGTTGCCCAACATTCTCCCTCTACTAGGGCCGGGAGCCACACTAAGGAAATATTTATCCCTTCCAGGCTTCTAATGCCTATCTTTGTAGTACTCATATCTAGCTGTACTATTCTAGAGTGCACCATCTGGGTGTCTCACAAGGAGATCTATTAGAACATTTGCAATATCCTTCGGAAATGTCAACTAACGCAAACAATCCATCCATCATTTTGGGTTACTCTAACCCCATCCGGGTCCTGATATCCTGTTCTTCTATTAAACCATATCTGTTAGCTCCCATAGAGCATAATTGAGATGGGTGTGGCCAATTATACATACCTCTGTTACTGTTGAAGATAACTCACAATGCTTATATTTTTCTGCGTGAGTTGAAAATACTGATGATCTTCATTAACTGGGTACCTCGTACCCTTCTCTTGCTCCCTTTACTTGTTGAAGCTTGTACCTACCTTCTGAATCTCTCATTGCCTTTCACCGTAGGGGTGGATAGATATTCTTGCCTTAAGGATCCTTATCGAGAGGCTTACACGTATTAGTACACACATGATCTACTGAAAACCTTATATTTGCTCATCATAAGCATTATGCAAAATCGAGTTTCTCTGACTCAACTCTTCCACAGCCACATGCAATCTCTTATCAATTGTCTTTTGGTTGTAGGTATCATCTTATTACGAGTAAAATAGAGTTTAAGAGTCTGAATTATTACAACTGAGCTCTACCACACAATCTAGAGTAAAAAGAAAGAGTGACAGTCCTAAATGCCCTGTAGCCTCCTTCTTATAAGTGTGGTGCACAACACACCCATAAACAAGACTCTACTAGACACGGCTTATATACTCCCTAGGACAGAACTGTTCTAATACCACTTCTGTCACACCCTGAACCTGGGGGCGAGACCGGCACCCGGTGCCTCACCTATCCTTGTGTACCAACTTGGGACTAAGGGAGAACATATAATGTAATACTTTGGCCATGGTCCACATTTCAGGACAATTTGCGAACACTGACTAAACATCAATATAAAGCTGGGCCGACAAGGCCGTTATAACTACTACAGCTGGAAAACCAACAAAATATACATACAAGGCTTACAAGCCCAACATATTGCACTAACTGATAAGATATGTCTACAAGCCTCTACTGATGGATGTACTGTGATTGGAATAGGGCCCCGACCTACCCATAACATATATATATACATATATACACAAGATGTACATAAAACTCTAGACCCGACAACTCCGAAGGACGTGGAGCTTACCGATCAAACTGAACTCGGGCAACACCTACGAGGAGGTCTACTCGTCTGTCTGTCTGAATCTGCATGCATGAAATGTAGCGTCCCCGACAAAAGGGACGTCAATACGAAATAATGTACCGAGTATGTAAGGCAACAGAATAACTGAAATTTGAAGCTGAACTGATAATATAATAACTGAAAGGAACTGGGAGTCAAAGATAATCTGAAGATATGCTTACCTGCTGATACTGACTCAACTCTCTCAATATAGTAAGTAAAATAACCGTCCGACCTTATAGGGCTCGGTATATATAACTGTTCTGCCGTAGTAGGCTCACTCATAGGCACTCAGACATACTAGGCCCTGTATCTCGGCCATTCTGGGTTTCGTTCATAGGCGCTCGGCCACAGTAGGCTCGGTATATAACTTACCATCTGATCAGAGATTGCCCAATAGGGGCCTTCCCACCGATTATAGCTCGGTGGTGGGGAAAATACTGTAATACTGTAATACTATATATATATATTTATATATAGACCCTCCACTCTATTGACTGGAAGAAGACAATACTCAATTGAATATGAAGTTCCAATGAGGGAAAATACTATAACTTATGAGACTAGGATAATGTATATAAATTCGGGGATATGAACTTCCATTTATGACTCGTTATCAAACACATGTAGTTACGAGATCATTCCAAAATGAAGGAAAGGCTTAACCTTAACATACCTGAGCCCATTCTCTTGACAATCCTTCTAACGCACGCCAATCGCGACGAAACACGTAATGGCGAATCGAAGTAGGGGAAAATCCTTATGACATTCTTGAGAAAGATTGTACCGTGCTCTCTTAGAATCGCAAAATTCCGTTGCGATTACACAGTATAACTTCGTTGCAAACCTCTTAGAATTTCAAATCCGTATTGAAGCTTCATCCGTTTCCTTCAATCCATATAGAATTTCAAATATCTAAGAATTGCAAATGTAACATATGCATTTTAATGACTATGTTGGAGTCTTTATCAAAGAGAGTGGGCCTCACTTGGATGCAATGTAACAATTATCCACTTAATTCCTTAATTAATTTGTTAATCCCCCATTAACCAACAATTACCCAATTATCTACATAATTAGGAATTATCTCAAATTACTTAACACTACTCACTTTTAACACACTTTGTACACCTTACTATTATGGTAATGTGGTACCTTATATGGCGCTAGTCCATAAATACTGGATATTATAGCTCGGACCGTATTTTATCCCAAAATATCAAACTTTGACGAAATTCATTTTCTTCGATTTGCTTACCCTCTCACCTTCACGAATTTACTCATTGCTTGTTGAGATAACATAATGCTTATAATCCCAAGATAATCTGTTTCCCAAACTTATGTCGATTAACTTACGATGAAACTTCAACGTACGAAAATGCGGGATGTAACATATCATTTCCGAGCTTATATCTATTTACTTATGGTATAATTTCACGTACAACAACATGGGGCGTAACATATGAAGCTCGGATTGACGCGATTCTTTAGGCGATTTCACCACATAGAATGTGTAAGTGTTTTCTACTCGGTATTGATTTTCTTCTGTGATTCCATCTTAGTTTTTGGTGTTTGATTGATGATTTCAAAAGAGAAATTAGGATTTTTTATCAAAACTTTTCTAAAGTGGAATTTTGAGTTTGAACATCGACTCGGAGTCGGATTTGAGTAAAATTAGTATGGTTGGATTCATAATTTTATGGTTTGTCAGATTTTGTGAGTTTTGTTGGATTCCGAGGTGCGGGCTCGGGTTTGACTTTTTGGTTGACTTTGAGTAAATGTGTAAATATGCGACCTTTATCATTTGAGATTGTTTCTTAGGAATTATTTGATGTTTTAAGTTTCTTTTGAATAGTTTCGAGCCATTTGGAGGTGGATACGCACGAGATGGCATTTTTAGAGTGTCGTTTGGCTTGTTTGAGGAAAGTATCCTATCTGAACTTGGTTGAGGCACTAGTTTCCTGAATTGTTTGTGATAACTACGTGCTATAGATGCACATATGTGTGGGGTTTGAGCCCATGTGCGAGCACCAGAGTATTTTGTCCATGCTCGGGTTGGTGCTTAGGCTATGATATGCCTAGAGTTGACTATTAATGTTTAAGCTGTAATGTTTCTCATATTTGTATCATTGTTGTGAATTATTTGAGCCATCCTTGAGGTTACGAAGAGGCTAATTCCCTGAATAAACTTGGTAATTGCTAATTTTGTGATAAATTGCCGATTTGAGCTATGATAGCACACATTGCCCATGCATACACTTTAGCATATTATTCTGCCTGTCCAGGAGCATGAAATATGATATTTGTACAACATATACATGTGTTCTTATGTACTTGTTTCTGTGATATGATTTGGATTGGGTGCCTGTGACCACACCGGGCAAATTGTATTGTTATGCCTATGAGCATGCCAGGCGGATTATGATATTGTGCATGTGATCATGCCAAGCGGATTGATATTGTTAGCACGTGAGTTATCCATACAATACATGAGTTGTTGCGGATCCAGATATTGATATTATAGCACATGAGTTGTTCATGTAGCACATGAGTTATCCATATGGTTGATATTATTAGCACTTGAATTGTCCGTGCAACACGAGAGTTGTCTGTGCAGAGTGTGGACACTGATCCATCCCCCTAGGGTCACCCTCTCATGTTTCTCTTGATGGTGTACACGCGAATTGTGAGAAGCTAACATATTTTTGGTTGATGTGAGCTTTGGGAGAGCTGGTTACTATTATTGGATCGGGTTGCGCACCGTAACAGACTGATATTTGGTTATTGTATTTCATCTTTACTTGCAATTTCCTTGATTTTTTACCTGATTTACTTGCATATCTTCCTTATATGCTGGATTGTTGACTGAGCTGAATACTTTAAAATAAAGAATTGTGAGCATCAAAGTTATTTTATCTGAGATTTCCTGATTTGATCATATATTTGGTCTATACTTGTTGAAATTGTGAACTGCATAGGTGTTAGTGACTATCATCTGTTGTTCTTGCTTCGTTTACCTCGATGAGGTTAGTTAGAATATTTATTGAGTGCATGGGGTTGGTTGTACTCATACTACACTTATGCACCTTGCATGCAGATCTTGGTGTTGTTGCTGTTGTGTATGACGGGAGCTGGCATTGAAGATGTACTTGCGTTCCAATTATGGCTATCACTTGTCCTTGGAAACTTTAGATTCCAATTCTATTCATGTATAATCCAAATAGATGTTGTAATTATTTCAATTTAGTTTCTTTGTAAAATCAAAGTCCATGTTCAGTCCATGTTGTAAGTATTTTAGTTTAGTTTCAGATCATTTTCATGTTCTTTGGCACTGCTGATTTATGGTGTTTCATACCTTCTTCACGATCGCGAAGACTGGGTCGCGACTGCGTGGTGTATAATGGGAGCTGACATTTTTCCTTCATCGTGTTCACTGTGCTGTCGCGTTCACGTACCTTTGTAAGGTCTGAGCATCGCGTTCTCGCTCGTCATATCTCTCTCGCATAGAGTTGAATTAAGAAGCTGGGAACTGGAGGAAATGTCTTCACGATCGCGAAGTAGTCACCGTGATCCCGTAGGATTGGAGTTGATGTGCATCACGTTCACGATTCCTTTGCTGCGAGCGCTTAGAGTAATTTTGGAAGAAATTGAATTTGTTATTCGCGATCGTGAAGGATGTCCCATGATCGCGAAGGGTATGTCTATTTAGTAAATTATAAGAACTCTATTTCGGAGGTTTCAGCTATTTTAGCATATTTTAAGCTATGGAGCTCGGATTGAGGCGACGATTTTCACCACATGGAATGGGGTAAGTATTTTCTACTCGGTATTGATTTTATTCCGTGATTCCATCTTTGTTTTTGGTATTTGATTGATGATTTCAAAAGAAAAATTGGGTTTTTTTTGTCTAAACTTTCCTAAAGTGTATTTTTGAGTTTTGACATCGATTCAGAGTCGGATTTAAGTGTAATTAGTATGGTTGGACTCGTAATTGAATGGATTGTCGGATTTTGTAAGTTTTGTTGGGTTCGGAGGTGCAGGCCCGAGTTTGACGCTTTGGTTGACTTTGAGTAAATGTGTAAAGGTTCAACCTTTATCTTTTGGGATTGTCTCCTTAGGCATGATTTGATTTTTTTTGACTTGATTTTGGCTTGTTTGAGGTAAGTATCCTATCTAAACTTTGCAGAGGCACTAGTTGCCCGAATTATTTGTGATAGCTACGTGCTATGGGTGCACATATGTGTGGGGTTTGAGCTCATGTGCGAGCACCAGGGTCTTTATCCATGCTCCTGGTAGTGCTTAGTCTATGATATGCCTAGAGTTGATTGTTAAGCTTTAAGCTATAATATTTCTCATATTTGTATCATTGTTGTAAGCTATTTGATCCATGCTTGAGATTATGAAGAAGCTAATTCCCTGAATAAACTTGGTAACTGCTATTTTTTTGAAACATTGCCGATTTGAGCTATGATAGCACATATTGCCCCTGCCTACAACATGTTATTCTACCAGTCCAGGAGCATGAAATGTGATATTTATCCAACATATACACGTGTTCTTATATACTTGCTTATGTGTGATATGATTTGGACTGGGTGCCTGTGACCACGCCGGGCGGATTGTATTGTTTTTCCTGTGACCATGCCGGGAAGATTATGATATTGTGTATGTGATCACGATGGACGGATTGATATTATTAGCACATGATTTGTCCGTGCAATACATGAGTTGTCCGTGCGGATCCAGGTATTGATATTATAGAACGTGAGTTGTTCATGCAACACGTGCGTTATCTGTGCGGTTGATATTATTAGCACTTGATTTATCCGTGCAACACGAGAGTTGTCCGTGCAACATGTGGACGCAGATCCATCCCCCTAGGGTCATTCTCTCATGTTTCTCTAGAGAAACTAACGGTTTTTGGTTGATGTGAGCTCTAGGAGAGTTGGTTACTATTATTGGATTGGGTTATGCGCCACAACAGACTGATATTTTATTATTGCATTTCATCTTTACTTGCATATATTCCTTATATGCTAGATTGTTAACTGAGCCGAACACTTTAAAATAAAGAATTGTGAGCACAAAGTTGTTTTACCTAAAATTTCCTGATTTGATCATATATTTGTTCTATACTTGTTAAAATTATGAATTGCACAAGTGTTACTGACTATCATCTATAGTTCTTGCTTATTTTACCTCGATGATGTCAGTTAGGATACTTATTGAGTGCATGGGGTCGGTTGTACTCATACTATACTTCTGCACCTTGGGTGTAGATCTTAGAGTTATTGTTGTTTTGTATGGCGGGAGCTGGCATTAAAGATGTACCTGCATTCCAATTATGGCTATCACTTGTCCGTGACAGCTTTAGATTCAAATTCTATTCATATACAATCCAAATAGATGTAATTATATCAGTTTAGTTTCTTTGTCAAATCCAAGTCTTATTGGCTCTTGACTTGTACGACCATACTACCATTCCTTGGGGAGTTGATTAAAATTCTATTATTTCATTTTTGGCTCTTATCATTATCACTATATTGTCTTTTATTGTTATTTGGCATACCTAACGAATTGGGTTGGTGCCATCACGATGGGTTGGATTTTGAGCGGTGACAAGTTGGTATCAGAGCCCTAGGTTCGACGATGAGAAAATGTCTAGTAGTATCTTACGGATCGGTATGAGGATGTCCATACCTATCTTCCAGAGGCTACAGGGCTTCTAGGATAAACTTCCCATCTTTCATTCCTTAAGTGCGACATTGATTTAGCTTAAAGTGTATCGCTTTGCATTCCTTCCATTCACTCGTATACGCATGTGAGCGCTCCGTATCAACTGTGCATCGACGGCTTGTGATTTCCATAGAGGAGGTGTGCGAGGTATTTTTATGTGTTCTGATGGCGGGCCAGTTTAGAGGACTTGAGGTCGGGTTTTGACCGTAGCTTGGGCTCGGTGGTTCCAGTTGTGTGAGCGTGTGCTTTTGGACTTATATGTCCGGTTGGGTCCCCAGTAGCGGGATTGATGGCTCAGTGAGTGGTTGGATGACTATATGGTGATTATATTATGATTGCGGAATGTTTTAAAATATTTTTTATTATATGACGAGAAGATTTTGCTTGGGATGTGAAAGGACTATGAATGTTCGATTTCTGTGGATGTGTTATACAGTCTTGAGTTATAAATTTTGAGGGATTCTTTCATGTTGTCCATTTGTGGAACGAAGTGGATTCTCATGTCTTGTTGACGAGTTCAGACTCGAGGAGATGTAGTGATTGCATAGTGGTCGTGGCCATGAAAGGGGATATAGGGAAGCCAGTTTGAGGCTAAGCAGGTGGGTTATCTCCTGCGGGATAGTCTACGGATGTGTGATCCTTATGATGGTGTGTGGAGAGTTTTTTTCTATCAGTGGGTTATATGTGTTGCGATTTAAGTTTGGATCGGTTGAGAAAGTCGACTTGATCGTCACGAAGATGGATGCGAGATTAGCAGATGATTTGAGGTATTATATGGTTTGTGTTGCATAAGCTTATGAAGGATTTAGTTGAATTTTGGTGTGGGATTATGGCAGTAATAGAGTATTGGTATTGTGAGTTATCAGATGTTTTATTATATGGTTTTGAGCCAAGTGGGGAATTCTACCATCGGCGACTAGATAGGATAGTTACGTGTTGTATTGCTTTCCATCTGAAGCACACTTGTGGATCGGTTATGACTTTCAGACGTTAGTTTTGAGGATGACTTAATCAAGGAAATATCTGGATGCATGACGTATTACATCTTATGGATATATGGAAGTCTTGGGAGTGGTTTAGAGTTGTTGTTCATGATGGATGTAATGTACCAAAAAAAAGGATTCATTCGGTTGCTTAGAAGTGTGGATTACTTCTTTGGGTGCTGGTGTGCTAATGGAGAGAAGATCATTCGGATCATTTGGGCGGTTCATTTGAGATTTGAATATGGTGGATGACTCTCGAGTAAATTCTAAGGAGTTTAAGATTCATATGTGGCATTTGAGGATTTTTTTCCGGATTTGTAGATGGCTAGAATATGAGATTTTCATTGCATGGTGTCGAGACTCGTGAAATTTCTATATCATTATGGATTCTACATTTTCGTATCAGGAAGGTTAAGGAAACAACTCAGATTCACAGAATGTCTCCTATAAGTGGGTATATCAGTTGTGGTGTTTTGAGTGCTTAAAAAGGAAATCAATGTCTTTCGGGCTTTAGGGAGACGTGGTTTCATGCTAGGATCTCTCGTGGTGAGCGTCGTGTTAAGGGTTGTAGTGTGTTAGCAAAGCGAAGTGTTAACTTGAAGGCAATTCAGAAGAAACTCGAAAGAAATAAGACAACTTGGTAGTATTGGATCAGTATGGTTATTGTATGCTCGGTTCTTTTGGTTCTTACGATGTAATGAGACTTTACAGACGTTTTGTGGCAATACTCTTTGGTTTGGCGACCTGCATGACTTGGTTGAGTTAGATGGGTTCAGTTTCTTTGGCTTGGTGATGTGTAAATGAGTTTCGAAGTGTTCTCAATGATTTCTGCTGCAATTTGAGATGTATATTATCTATAGGTATAGGGGGTATGTTGCGTTCTATGATTTTCTCCTGGAAGGGATCAAGCGAAAGGTTTCTAGTTAATTGAGTATGTATTTTGCTTGTGACTCAGAGTTGATAATGAGGTTCTCGTATTTTTATATGATGGCCGGATATAGGCGGTGCATGGTGTGAGATTGGGTTTTGCATGTGCAATTATACAATTCGGTTTCAAAAGGAAGGTCATGAATTCTCAGACAACATGGACTGTTTAAAATGATTAGATGAATGCTATTACTACTTGTATTTCTTGAGAAGGGTGTGAGTTTCAGAAGGTGTACTATGTTTTGACTTACAGATGCTTCATTGGTGTTGCGGTACTCGCTTAGTTGATCGACTGCTGATGTTCAGATTTTTCTATGTTGCACGGAAGAAATATAAAAGTATTCCTCGTGGGATGATCGTGTATGAGAGAGGTGTTAGACATTCGGGCGGTAGAGTTGGGATCAACCATTATGATTCGTGTGTTATATGGATTTAGAGACAGGGAGTTCTCAAAGCAGATTGTTTCATGGTTGTGGACTGTAAAGATGTAGCCAAAGTTAGCCAAATGGTAGAATGTGTTATGATTAAGTCATTATGAACTTTTAGAGGGCTATTTGTCCATTTGGGGATGACCAGAGTTGATTTTAGGGCACATTGGTAGGCCCAATGAGGACGTGTATTCTACATCTGATCAGATTTGTCGACTCAACACCGTTATTGTTGAAGGGTGTGTCATTCGGTTAGAGTTGAGCTTGTTCATGTTCTGACAAGTTTTATGTGTACTCTTCTATGCTACGAGGGGTTGTGATTTGTTGGTTTTATGCACACATGATGTGGTTCTGTTTGGGCCTTGTCGCAGAATCTGAGTGAGATGGTTATTAGGGTGTTGAATGGTTGATTGCGCGTTGGTTATGTCTTTCTGGGGTATGGTATATAGTGTTATTCGCTTCCCCATGGTTATGGTCATGCACTTCATGTACTTGATATTGAATTGCGTATGGATGTTGATTTTTCTTAGCATTGTGGCTTGAGGTATTTCATATGGACCAGTGTTTGGATAGGGTCACGCATTGCACCAGAGTTATGATTGGCTATGATCTTCTGTGTTAAATCCGGGTGTCTTGGTTCTATTACGTGTGATAGGTTTGTAGCATTGCGCTTGTGGCGGTATATGTTGAACTTGCGGGACGGTTCTGTCATTTGAGTCATTTTCCATGTTTGAGTACATTTGAATTGTTGCTTATTGGTACACAGATTGCACAGTTTTTGGCTTAAGGTTGTATTGGTGTGGCATGTCGAGAGAATAGTTGTGTTTGATGAGATGAGGTCATTGGACCTAGAATGGGTACTACGAATTTAATTACGATATGTATGGGAGAATAATTTTAGAAGTCGCCTTGGAATTTAGCTTTGGTCCTTGTCGGATGAGAGAGAACTCCATGAATTGTTGATTTGATGATTTGTTATGAGTTTCTGCGTGTTTCATTCATCATTAGCAGTGTACGAAGGTTTAGAACATGATTTTTATTGATATGAGGTTTGTTACCGTTACCAAGTCTGTTTTTGAGAAGTTACTGTGATCGAAAATTATTGCTACAAGTATACGAGTTGTGTGGAATATCATGTGATTACATCTCGGGTTATGGTTATGGTTTGATACAACTTGTTCAGAATTATACAGTGTGTAGGTGTGAGATTTGGTTCTTGTAAAGAATTTCGAATGTTGGAAATTGGGTTCCAAAGTTTATGGGCTAAGGTTGAATTAAGGATCTTCAGTTATGTTGTGTTATCAGGATTATATGGATTGGGGTGACGTGGAATCACCCCAGGTATGTGCATGGTAAGGTTACACGACGATTTGATGGTTTTGGAATGACTCTAGGCACGTTCGAAGACGAACACATGTTAAGTGAGGTAGAATGTAACGACCTGACCGGTTGTTATGAGCATTTGCATTCCGTTCAGCTATTTGAAGTCTTGAGTAGCTTCATATTATTATTATTATGACTTGTTTGAATCGTCAATTTTGGTTTTCAGGTGATTCAGGATTGATTTGGAAGAATGATTCTCAACTAGAAAGCTTTAAGTTGGAAGAGTTGACCAAGTTTGACTTCTTAGTTTTTGACCTCTGATAAGAGTTTTTATGGTCCTGTTAGGTCCGGATGGTGATTTTGGACTTGGGCGTATGCCCAAATTTGCATTTGGATATTTCTAAAAGGTTTCGGCACTAATTGGCGAAAGTAGGAAAGTTGAAGGTCTGGAATGTTTATAAGTTTGACTGAAAGTTGACTTTGATGATATCGGGTTCAGATTATAGTTCTGGGAATTGGAATAGCTTAGTTATGTCATTTGGGACTTGTGTGCAAAATTTGAGTTTATTCCGAGTAGGTTCGATATGGTTTGGCACGGGTTTTTGGAAGTTGAAAGTTTAAAAGTTCGAATTGAGGAGCGATTCATGATTTTGATGTTGTTATGCGTGATTTGAGGCCTCGGGTAGGTCCATGTTATGTTTTGGGACTTTTTGGTATGTTCGGACAGGATCCCGAGGGGCTCGGGTGAGTTTCCAATGAGTTTCGGATCGTTTCCATATTCTTTGGCACTACTGATTTTTTCTTGTGTTTCAGACCTTCTTCGCAATCGCGAAGACTGGGTCACGATCGCGTAGTCTATTATGGGAGCTAGCTTTTGTCCTTCATCACGTTCGCGACTGTGCCATCGCGTTCGCGTACCTTTGTGAGGCTTGAGTATCGCGTCGCATTCGTCAGCTCCCGTTCGCATAGAGTTGAGTTGAGAAGCTGGGAACTAGAGGAAATGTCTTCGCGGTCGCAAAGTAGCCGCCACGATCACATAGGGTTGGATTTGATGTGCATCGCGTCCGTGAGGCCTTTGCCGCGAACACGTAGAGTATTTTTGGAGGCAGTTGAGTTTTTTCTTCGCGACCGCATAGGATGTCCACCGATCGCGAAGGGTATGTCTGTTTAGTGAATTATAAGAACTATATTTCGGAGGTTTTGGTCATTTTAGCATATTTTGAGCTATGGAGCTCGGATTGAGGTGATTTTTTCGGCGATTTTCACCTCATAAAATGGGGTAAGTATTTTCTACTCGGTATTGGTTTTATTTCGTAATTCCATTTTCGGTTTTGGCATTTGATTGATGATTTCAAAAGAAAAATTAGGGATTTTTTTGTCTAAACTTTCCTAAAGTGGGTTTTTTTAGTTTTGAACATCGACTCGGAGTCGTATTTGAGTAAAATTAGTATGATTGGATTCGTAATTTAATGGTTTTTCAGATTTTGTGAGTTTTGTTGGGTTCCGAGGTGCGGGCCCGGGTTTGACTTTTTGGTTGACTTTGAATAAATGTGTAAATATGTGACCTTTATCATTTGAGATTGTTTCTTAGGCATTGTTTGATGTTTTAAGTTGCTTTTGGATAGTTTCGAGTTGTTTGGAGGTGGATATGCACGAGATGACATTTTTAGAGTATCGTTTGGCTTGTTCGGTATTTGTCTTGGCTTGTTTGAGGCACGTATCCTATCTGAACTTGGTTGAGGCACTAGTTTCCTGAATTGTTTGTGATAGCTACGTGCCATGGATGCATATGTGTGCGGTTTGAGCCCATGTGCGAGCACCAGAGTATTTATCCATGCTCGGGTTGGTGCTTAAGATATGATATGCTTAGAGTTGACTATTAAGCTTTAAGCTATAATGTTTCTCATATTTGTATCATTGTTGTAAATTATTTGAGCCATGCTTGAGGTTATGAAGAGGCTAATTCTATGAATAAACTTGGTACTTGCTATTTCTGTGGTAAATTGTCGATTTGAGCTATAATAGCATGCATTGACCATGCCTACACTTTAGCATGTTATTGTACCAGTCCAGGAGCATGAAATGTGATATTTATCCAACATATACATATGTTCTTGTATACTTGCTTCTGTGTGATATGATTTGGACTGGGTGCCTGTGACTACGCCTGACGGATTGTGTTGTTATGCCTGTGACCATACCGGACGAATTATGATATTGTGTTTGTGATTACGCCGGGTAGATTGATATTATTAGCACGTGAGTTTTCCGTGCAACACATGATTTATCCGTGCGGATCCAAATATTCACGTGAGTTGTCCGTGCGGTTGATATTATTAGCACGTGAGTTGTCTGTGCAACACATAAGTTGTTCGTGCATCATGTGAATATAGATCCATTCCCCTAGAGTTACCCTCTCATGTTTTTCTCTTGATGGGGTACACACGGATTATGAGAAACAGACAGGCTTCTGGTTGATGTGAATTCTAGGAGAGCTGGTTACTGTTATTGGATCGGGTTGCGTTCCACAACAGACTAATATTTGGTTATTGTATCTTATCTTTACTTGCAATTTCGTTGATTATTTTCCTGATTTACTTGTATATATTCCTTATATGCTGGATTGTTGACTGAGGAGAACACTTTAAAGCAAAGAATTATGAGCATCAAAATGGTTTTACCTAATATTTCCTGATTGGATCATATATCTGTTCTATACTTGTTGAAATTATGAACTACACAGGTAATAATGAGTATCATCTATAGTTCTTGCTTCTTTTGACTCGCCGAGATTAGTTAGAATACTTATTGAGTACATGGGGTCGGTTGTAATCATACTACACTTCTGCACCTTGCGTGCAGATCTTGGAGTTGTGACTGCTGTGTATGACGAGAGCTGGCACTGAAGATGTACCTGCGTTGCAATTATGGCTATCACTTATACTTGGGAGCGTTAGATTCCAATTCTATTCGCGTACAATCCAACATATGTTGTAATTATTTCAGTATAGTTTCTTTGTAAAATTTAAGTTATAGTGGCTCATGACTTGTACTACCAATTCTTGGGGAGTCGTATAAAATTCAGTTATTTTATTTTTTGACTCTTATCTTTATCACTATATTGTGTTTTATTGTTATTTGTCTTACCTTATGGGTTGGGATATGTGCCATCACGACAGGTTGGATTTTGGGTCGTGACAATACGACAGAAGATTTGAAACCCCAAGCACAATTGTCATCTACACACATAAGGTGATACCTAGGATTAAAGATCATTCAACTTCTAAAATAATTTACATACGAAAACATAACTAGATATATACTAATTTTAATACCTCTATACAAATATATACCACTTTATACATATCTATGCATCTATATAACATAATATACAACTATTGCGATACTTTATTGCGCGTGATCTCTTCACCTTGAATTGGAACCTCTCGCGGATCACACTGACAACTGTCTCTTTATCTTTATAAACTTGATTCTCCTCAACCATTTCGTTTAACATATTATCTATTATACCGTAATTGATGTTTTTAATAAATTCGATATCAGGCATAATCTCAATGCTATTAATTGTGGATGCATCTTCAATATCATTTAAACATTTGCCTTTATCTATACAACTGGAACTTGTAGCAACCAAACGATTATCATGAATCTCTTTCACAGTCACATACAATGGGTACTCAGTGAAATCCAATTTTTTCTTCTTTAATTCAATATATACCCGAACACCGGTATAGTTATAAATCAGGATCGGTGGCAAAACGTCCGTTGTACTTAATCTCTAATGTATTTATCTCAGAATCAACTCTAATCTGGTTTGAAATTGCTTCAACTAAATTGTTGTAGCTGAATGTAGACTCGATTATTACACAATCCCTGGCGAAATTGACAAATTTATTGTCATCCCATTCACCACTATGAAAAACATAAACTGGATAAAGCTCCATTGAACAAAAAGCTAAACTCAAAATTACAGCGAAAAAAGGGATGAAAACCACGAATCGCACTGATTGCAGCAAAAAAATTCACTTTTTGTGTTTGATTTGTTGTTATTTCGAGCTTGATGAAGAAAAGTTTCTAGGTTTTTGGAGTTGCATTGGGTGTGAGATCGCATTTTTGAAGATTTGGGGAAGAAAAATGAAAAGGAAGAGAGGAAATCCCGCTGAAAGAACCCCAGAAAACGGAAAAATGCCCCCCTTTCCGGATATGGGCATGCTATTTTTGGGGTTAGTCGCTTGTAAACTGAAACATGGGCTATAAAATTAAAAAGTAGGGAGCCCAATTATTTTTATGTTAGAAATTTTTGCTTTAATATACTCTTTTGTTTAATTTGTTTTATGAATAACACTCATCTATAGAGGATGTAGTAGTTGCCTTCTTCTAAATATGGTCAATGAATAACACTCATCTATGGGACAGTTTTGTATTTTTTTTTCGATGATTTTTTACTGAGAATGGACGCAATACTCGTCAACATCATTGCAAAGGGGAAAAGTGGGAGGAGGGGGGGGGGGGGGGGNGGGGTAAAGAAGAAAACCATTAACATAATTGAATTTCCTCTACATCCTTTTGGCTTTGATAACTTCACAGCACTTTGTATCAGTTCTTTTTATAGGAATTTGACATCTGATTCCTGCATTCTGTATAATAAAATTTAGAAAAGCAATATCGATTGGGTTATTTTTCGTACGTGCCATGTCTAGTTTACTTTATCTGAGTGTAGTATGCTTTGGTTTTGGTTTATGTTGCCTGTGATATTTATTTGTTTTTTTAACTTTCTTCATCCTCAGTATGTTGTCTTGTATTCTTAAGTTTGTCTAATCAAATTGACTTTTTTTTCCAAGGTTGAATTCAGTTGCTATTTAGGGTGTGTTTGGGATAAGGAGTGATCGTACCTAACTCAACCTGCTAGGTAAATCAAACAATAAATAACACAACTCGAATGAAGATCATCAAATAATCAATAAATAAGATGACTGAATTCCATTCAGCATCCCAAGGATTGATAGTATAAGCCACAAGCCACAAAGATTTAGATTTACAAAACTGGTACGGAGAATAAATACAACAACCGTTTGAAGTTTAGATAAACATAATTATAAGTTGCAGGCTACCATGAACAGGTGGTAGCTTGAATTTGATTTCCGGTACGAATCCAATGCTAGCCTTTGCTATCCACGACAGTAGCTCCAAGATCTGCACTCAAGGTGCATAAATGTAGTATGAGTACAACCCACTCTATGTACTCAGTAAGTATCCCGACTAACCCCGGTAAAGTAGCGACGATGTTTTAAGTCCAAAGTTACTCACTATACGTAACTTGTACAACTCAGTAACATGTACGCATCAATAATATCGAAAATCTAAGCCTGGAAATCAAAACCAAGTTCTGAATCTGATAGACAAAAGTCAACCTACAGTCAAATTTTTAAACCTCAAATTGTCAACTTTCAGCAAAACAACACAAATCGACCTCCGAGCCTCTGAACCTTCAAATTCGATTCATGGCATACGCCAAAATCCAAAATCACGATACGAACCTATAGAGGCCACCAAAACACCGTTCCGGGATCGTTTTCTCAAAAGTCAAAGTTTAGTCAACAGTCTCAGCCTAAACTTCCAAGCCATAAACCAAAGGACCCAAATCCCTCCAAAACCTACCCGGAACGAAACTAATCAACCCGCACGTCATAAAACCATAAATATACATGTGTGAAGCATCAAAATAGAAAACAGGGCGCAAATACACAAAACGACCGATTAAGCTGTTACACGACATAAACCAAATTAATAAAAAAATCGATTTAATGTATTAGGTTTGGTTCATATTTGAAAAATCAATTTATTTGATTTGGTTTCTTTTATAAGATAAACTGACCCGAACAATAAACGCCCCTATTCGAGCGTTGTTAAACTATAGGTAATAGTATTAAGCGTTTTAAAGTGTCACAAAATTTGGAAGACAAAAGAAGCATCACATATACGCGGGAGACGAGACGCGCGAAGATAAATGGAAAAGAAAGAAATGGTAATTTTATGATGATCAAATATGTTGAAGGAAGATGACGAAGAGCTCAAATCATGAAAAAGAAAGTTTTCTGAAAATTCGTTTAATTTTTTAAATCCCATGTCGATTTAGCAAAAGAAAAAGTTAAACACGATGAAAAAAAAAGATCCCTATCAGCAACACCAATTAGTTGCACTTAAGGACTAATCATTAGGTATGATGTTTGTTTGAATCTTCTTTATTTTAACGGAAGGGCCAAAACAACCTTTGAACTATAATGTCACGATCCCAAACTCCTTCCGTAGGATGTCGTGGTGACACCTAGTCCCTAAGACTAGGTAAGTCGATTACTATAAGAATTAAGTTAGTTTTTAACAATGATAATTTGAAACAGAGTTAATATGAATACCGAAACAAGAGTGAAATGAGCCTACGCGACAATAATCATAACAACCTCTCAAGCCTGATAATACAAAGTCAGGAACTCTAGCTAAGTACATGGAAAGATCTCAGAGATCGAAATAGAATACTGTTCAAATAACAAGCTGACAGTATAATGAAAGGAAAAAACTCCAAGAGACTGCGACAACCAAGCAGCTCTACCTTGAATTTTCACGACCAATAAGCTAACTTTGTCCTAGTCTGATATCTCCAATACCTGGCTCTGCATAAAAATATATAAAAGTGTAGTATGAGTACACCACGGTCAGTACCCAGTAAGTATCAAGACTAAACAGTAAAGCAATAAGAACACCATGAAAGTGCCATTGAAACCAAATAAGGAAACACAAATGACAACCAATTAATCAAGCCATTCTAACATAAGTTCGCAACAAAATTACCCGAGATACTTCATCTCATGGCCACAAGTCACGGGTCTCAACCCACCATCATATGCTCACGGTAGCTTGTGTCTGCATCTCAAATCACAACAACACGAGCAACTCATGAGTCAATACCTCAATCCCCCCAGCATGATCACATGCTCACAATCACAATCCACCCGGTGTGGTCACAGGCTCACAATCACATGAAAACAAATAATATAAGAACACATGGGAATGATCAATAAATGTCAAGTTTTATACTCCTGAGCTACTATAAGTGGCATGCTACGGTGTATGCTTGTGCGAGTGTACTATTGCAACACAAGTCAACAAGTAATATCAAGACATCGAGTAGCTCAACGAAGCAACACAACAAGTCACACAAGGTGTATGATATATACAAGGAAAAATACACCATCACACGAATATGACCAACAAAATATCCCCAAGTTACCATACATCACCCCTGACATTTTGCCACCCTTATCTCTCCGATAGTCACCAGTATCACTCTGCCCTAACAATATCATTAGCCACTCGTATCACTTCGATAGCCACCCGTATCACTCCGTATATTAGCCGCCTTATCGCTCCGTCCGGACAATAATACAATAGCCACTTGTATCTCTCCGTACATTCAACAACAGTGAAATTCCACCCTTATACCTTGCATAACAACAACGATGAAATGCTACCCTTATACTCCGCATAACAATAATCAAACCACACAACAATTCACATGTGTTGACATCACAACAACATGACATATCAACTCGTACCACAAGTGTCCATAGGCCACAACCTTTCCAAAGATACAACAATATCAATATTTTCACAACAAATAGCCCGCAACTAAGACACAATGCGTATATAATCTCTCAATAACAACAAAACGAGCGGGAAAGTAACTCAACAAGGAACAACACTCCTATTAAACATATATTAAATTAAATAGATTAATGACTCTCGACAACCTCAATCCCAATTAATTGTTTAAGGATAAACTCGATAGTGAAAGTATTTCCATGAAATGACAACCTTCAAATTCTAATGTATGAATTAGGCTAACAATGAAATAGATGGCACAAACTAGTACTACGTCTGAATGCATGAGGATAATCCGGCAATAAAAGGATATAATGTACAATAGTTTCAACTAAGAGTAACTCTACAATAAAAGAAATCACATAATGATAAAAATGGTAACAACTTCAAATAAAGCATTTAAGAGAAAACTCGACAAACAAAGAATGTGAGGTGTAACGCCAACTTCAAATAAGGCAAATGATAGTTAACATGACTAATAAAAGATATAACATGTGCTAATAATTCGAAAGAAGTACATGAAAGAAGTCTAAGAGTCTAAACATGTGAATTTCCACGCGTACACAGCTTTGACATGACACAAATAACACAAATGACTCAAATTCTAAAGGGTAGTTCCCCCACACAAGTTAGGCAAGATACTTACCTCGAAGAAGCTAAACTGATATTCTAATATGACCTTCTCGTGTGAAATTGTAAGGCCACGTAAAAGTTTTCCTAAAACTTGGGGTTTCGTGGTACCGAGGTAGGCGTATGTACTAATGACAGTAGAGATGAGGTACAGACTTTTTGGGTTGAACAGTGCGCTGGGGAGTTTAAGGAAAATATTTGGCACAATAGGGCATTTCTGCATCCCATTATGCGGCTGCAGAATCACTCTGCGGGCCGCAAAATGGCCGCAGAGTGAGGCAGTCATTTGGACCATTTTTGGATGTTATTTCACGGCCGATTATGCAGCCGCAAAACTATTTCGCAGGCCGCACTCTGATCGCATATCCAACTTTGAAATTTTGTGAAGGGAGGTTCTGCGACGCATTATGCGACCGTAGAACAGGTTTGCGGACAACAGACCAACCCAGTTCCGGAGGGCTATTTTGCGGTCCATTTCACGGACCGCAGATCCCGTTTCAGAGCTTCAATTTTGGGTTTTTATAACCCGACCCCCCTTTCATAAAACACTATCAGGGGTCATTCTAAAAAGAAAAAGCTAAATTTTAGAGAGGGGGGAAGGTGTTCTAGAGTGAGAAGAGAAATTCTAGTAATTTGTTCATCAATATTTGCTCAAACATTGAATATTTCTCTAGGGTGACGCACAAGATCTTAACCAAAAGGTAAGATGCTACTCCCTAGCCTTCAATTCTGAGACTTAACTTAAAATAGGTAACAATCCAACAATTCTTGGTGTGGAATTGGTTCATTATGCATGCCTGTACTATCTAAGGTTGTGGGATGATTGTTGAGCTCAATTGGGTAGATTTTGGGTAATGAAATAGGGGATCAACCATAGGAGTACCTTGAGATCACAATGGCTACCTAGTGTTTGATAAAATGCTCAAATGAGCTAGAATCATGAACTCCTTCCTAATTTATGTTCAATTTTGCTATATATCTAAGAGATCAAAGTTGCTAGGATTCCGGAACTGTGTAGTGAATTAAGGAAAGTTCAAAGCGAGGTATGATGGCTAAACTCTTCTTCAAGAATTGAACCCCACATCATCCTTGTAATTCCAAGATGTTCATTATAAGTCGATTATTCCGAATAAGCTTTGTGAAAAAATATATGTTCAATTCGTGATCAAATGCTCTTATTATGCTGTGTTATTGATTAAGGACGTGTTCCAACTACGGATTGTGTATCTACATGTTATAATTCAAAGTCATGTTACATATGAAAATTGTTATGCCAAATTGTGTAGAGATTGTAATTGGTATTGTTGTTACACCCCCACCCGCACATATTGGGATGAGGCGGTCATGACGCTTTGTGTAGAATTGGTATTGTTGTTACACCTCCACCCGCACATATTGGGGTGAGGCAGCAGGGACGCTTTGTATAGGTATGGTATTGTTGTTATACCCTCATCCATACATATTGGGGTGAGGCGGCAGTGCCGCTTTGTGTAAGTATTGGTATCGTGATGCACCTCCATGCGCATACATTGGGGTGAGGCGGCATTGTGACGACCCAAAGGGTCATCACCTAGTTTCTTACACATTCCGTGCTTCCGAGGCCTTGAAAACCTCATCTTTAGTTTCCTCTATTTGCGTGCGCAGTCTGGGCGCGTAGCCGTACAGCTTAAATATGAAATTATGTGAAAAATGCTAAAAATTTAATATTAAAATGAGTAAATTTGATTCTGGTAAACATTTTGGGTAAACGGACCCGGACCCGTGATTTGACGGTCCCGGAGGGCCCGTAGGAAAATACGGGACTTGGGCGTATGCCAGGAATCGAATTCCGAGGTCCCAAGCCCGAGAAATGAATTTTTAAGTCAAATTGTTTTTCTGATTTTATAAAGAAAAGTGAAATGAAAATTGGTTAGAATGTGTTGGTATTGGGCCTGTATTTTGGTTCCGGCGCCTGACTCAGGTCTTATATGTGGTTTAAGATATTTTTGCGAAATTTGGTTGAAATTGGACGTCGTTTGACGTGTTTCGGACTTAAAACTCTAAATTTGAAAGTTTATGAAGTTTGAAGAAAAACTAGTGATTTTGAGGTTTGATTCATTGTTTTTGATATTATTTTGGTGGTTTCATTACTCGAATAAGTCCGTAGGATGATTTTGAGGTCGTGTGTTCATTGGGTTTGAGGTTTCGAGGGCTCGGGTGAGTTTCGGGTAGGTCTCGGGAGGTCTTTAGGATTAAAATATAGCGGTTGGAGGTCACAGAACTCAGATCCCTGAACTTACCACCGTGGTCCGCGGTCCTTTTTCGCGGACCGCGCTGAGGGCTTTGCGTCCGCAGTCGATTTTTCGTGGTCCGCAATGGAGGAGCTCGGCCACGGGTGTGATTTCAAAGACCTATATATTTTGATCTAAAAGGAACTTTGAGATTATTTAGAAAAGAGAGTTGTAGACCTTCGTGTCTAGTTTCCAGAAAGGTAAAGAAATTGTAATTTGCACATTTGTAGAGAAAGTTATGGCCAAACTACTAAAGCATGTCACTGCAGTCATTTTTCTTGATTTTCTTCAGCTTTTCTTGGCCTTTGCTAGCGCGGCCACGATCCATTTTTTGTGGTCCGCGGTGGGGGACCTGATGGGGGTATAAACGGATGGGAATTTCAGTTATTTTCATTTTTCAAAGCCCTAAATACATAAGAGGCGATTTTCCAAACAGTCTTTCTTCTCCAAAACATTAGTAAGTGATTTCTAACTCATTTTCTTTACTCCTTAACTTCTTTTTACAAGATTTCACCCTGGAATCTAAGCCTAAAACATGCAATTTAGAGTAGAAAATTGGGAATTTGGGTAGAGTTAGGACCTTTTGAATTTTCTTGATTTAGACCTCGTTTTGGGGTCGAATTTGAAAACAAGTTATATATTCGGGCCCGTGGGTGAATGGGTGACATGGTTTTGGTCTAAGCCTCGTGTTTCGACCAAACGGGCCCGGGGTCAAATTTTTGTTATTTTGGAAGAATGCATGGAAATGGGTAATTAGGCTATGTAATTGAATTATTGAATCCTTATTGATATACTTGAGTTAATTATGTCTAGATAATACCATTCCGGAGTTGAATTCTAAAGGAAAGGCGGTGTTAGAGGGTTGATTGCTATATTTTGGACCCGAGGTAAGTGTTTGGTCTAACCTTAGCTTGAGGGAATAGGAGTTGAGTCTTATTTGCTACTTGCTAATTGTCGAGTACGATGTATAGGCATGGTGACGAGTATCTATACATTGGTGTCTAGCATGACCGTGAGTCTTTATATTGCGAATATTCTGATTTTGTTGTAACATCCATGCTTAATTGATGATTTCTATATGTTGTAAAGAGCATGTGAAGGGAATTGTGATCTTTAAACTTCGAGGAGCATTGGCTCGAGTATTAACACGAACGGTGAAGATATATGAGATAATTGAATCCTTTGGAGCTCAAGTGATAGATTAAATTATGAAATGAAAGTGAAAGAAAGAGAAAGAGTAATTAAAATATACCCTTGCCGGGTCATTGTTACTTTAGTGATTATCTCCCTTGCTTGGATGTTGAGATTACTATTCCTTGCTGGGATTTAATTGTTTAATTGATGTTCCCTTGCAGGGATTTCTATTTCTATTCTGTTTTCTCCCTTGCCCTTGTTTGTGATTGTTGTTTGGGTGAGGAAGAGTGTTAAAGCACGAAGGGTGATGTCGTGCACTCAATAGCGGTTCGTGGGATTTTCGAAAACCGTGTTGACATGACCTCTTTGCAACCTTTCTGACACATCAATTGCTGACTTCACGCGGCTAACGTTACGAGGGGAATATCGAAGAGCCAATAATTCAAAATCGTTTCTCATCATTTCATTCTAAGAAATGCGGGAACTATCTGTGTACGGCCAAAATCGAGGAAGTCCGATTTTAGGGCCTCTATGGAATTCTTGTGAGGAAGAGTGATAAAGCACGAAGGGTGATGCCGTGCACTATTTGCTATTGTGAGGAAGAGTGATAAAGCACAAAGAGTGATGCCGTGCACTGTATGTTGAGATTACTGTTATTGTTCCCTTGCCGGGATTTAATTGTTTAATTGATGCTAGCTTGCCGGGATTTCTATTTCTATTCTATTTACTCCCTTGCCCTTTGTTTGTGATTGCTGTTTGGGTGATGAAGAGTGTTAAAACACGAAGGGTGATGCCATGCATTGTTTGATATTGTGAGGAAAGAGTGTAAAGCATGAAGGGTGATGTTGTGCCGTACGATGTACCATTCTGTACAGATATCCATTGATTATAATGTGAGGAAAGAGAGTAAAAGCATGAAGGGTGATGTCGTTCCATGATTTACATTGATTACATTATACATTGCATAGTGAAGACGAGAGTAACAACACAAAGGGTGATGCCGTCATTGATTACATTATACATTGCATAGTGAGGACGAGAGTAAAAGCACGAAGGGTGATGCCGTGTCATGATTTACATTGATTACATTATACATTGCATAGTGAGGACGAGAGTAAAGCACGACGGGTGATGCCGTGCAAGTTTGTGATTTCTGATCCTTATTGATATTTTGGCCTTGTTGTTCCTTTCTTTATCTGAGATTTCTTATATGAAACTGTTATCTCCCCACCGCGTGTTCCCCTTCCTTTATTGATTGATTAATTCCTGTATTTCTTTTCCGTTGTATATATATTTGTATTCGAACTGCACAGGTTTACTTGGTAGTCCGGTCCTAGCCTCGTCACTACTTCGCCGAGGTTAGGCTAGGCACTTACTTAGCACATGGGGTCGGTTGTGCTGATACTGCACTCTGTGCTCTTTTGCACAGATCCAGGTCTTGGACAACAGCAGTAGTGCAGGAGCAGGCCTTCAGTCCAGCGAGATACCGAGGTAGCCCTGCAAGCGTCCGCAGGCCCGACGTCTCCTCTATCTATTATTTCAGTCTATTATCTCATTGTACTTGAGACAAACAATTGTGTTTTATTTCAGACGATTGTATTTAGTACTCTTATTAGTTCGTGAGTATTGTGACACCAGTCTTGGGTAGAGGCTTATGTTGAATTTTCCGCATTTCTATTCAGTTTTTCTACAATTTAAGACTTCCGCTTTATTATTAAATTCCATTGTTTGCATGCGATTGCTGAAAATTGTTAGATGAGGTAACGTGTTAATAAAAAATGTAATAAAGGTTTAGCTTGCTTATCTTTCACTAGTAGGCACCATCACGACTCCCGAGGGTGGGAAATTCGGGTCGTGACAAGTTGGTATCAGAGCACTAGGTTGCTTAGGTCTCACAACTCACAGACAAACTTGGTAGAGTCTGAGGGATCGGTACTGAGACGTATGTATTTATTCCCAAAGGCTGCAAGGTTAGGAATAACTCCACATTTCTTCATCTCCATCGTGCGAATTTATTCTATCATTGATGATTGAACTTTCCTACTCTTGTCCTCTCACTAATCTCGACAACACGCGAAGCGTCTACGACCGAACTAGTGATGAAGCACCAGTGACGGCTACGATCAAGTGAAGAGACGGAAGCAGAGCGCAGTCTAAAGCTCGAACATCAGCACTTATTGTATAGTCTCAAATGGATCTAGATGCGGAGGTTCTAGCTCAGTTAGTATATGTTGGACTAGTTCAGACTCCGGAAGGATTTATAGCTACTCCATGCTTGCAGGTTGCACTAGTCCGTTTATTGAGGTTGGAAAAGTTACCAAACAAGTTCCACTCCATTTAAGTGGTATATCTTTTGAAGACCCAGATGATTTTCTTGACTGATTCCGTGAAGTATTGCACACCATGGGAATAAGTGTAAAATAACATGGTTGATTTATATGAGTCGTGAAATTAACATCGTGGATTATCAGGTATTGTGACCTATGACTTCGTGCCACGTGGGGGAAGTCCACTGCCAAGGAATAGATTGCGAGGCCGCGTGTCATATCGGTTTTGGTTTGGAATATATAAAGCTGGGAATTTCGGACGAACTCAGTACAGGTTGATACTTTATGTCGGCTGGTGGTAGAAATTGCCCTAGACTAGGGAGAGTCATATTTCATCAGAGTACTCGGGCTACGTGCCCAATTGCAGCTACAACTCAACTACATGGCAACCTAGGGAAAAAGGAGTCAGAATTTCGAAAGGGGAGGTTAGATTCCTAGAGGTGAAGACCCATTCTGTTGATATGTTTTCTATGGTATGGACGAGGTCGTTAAGTTAAATGATTTCACTAAAAGAACAATCTCTAATTTTTATAAAGTAATGATTTTCTGAACTTAATTCGGTTATGCTTATCTAACAAAATTCTTCTAATATGCTCCTCTTCGGTTGAGCTTCGTAACTTAAAAATCTACTTATGTGAATACTTGTATTGAGAAATTCTGTGGGGTTAATTGTGTTTACCATTACGTGTTGAAATTTTGCTTAACGAAAAATATTTAAATGAAAGAAATGGAATGTTTCGAGTGGCACGACATGCATATTACTTGTGATTTAGAATCGAGGACGAGATCCTCGCGTGTTGAAATGATTTGGTATATTTAGACCGGACCTCGAGCCGTGGTGGAAGTTATGTAAGGATGAGATCCTTGTGATGGAAATTCTTGTGTTTAAATTCTCCCTTGTGAATTAAATTCTGTTTCTTTTTACTATAAGTACTGGTAGGAAGTCATGCTTGTTAAAGACTTATGTATAAAAATAAGAGTAATAATAATAATATTAATTAATAAATAAATAAATAAATAAACTAATTAACCATCTGTGCGTAATTTTCTAAATCCGTGCTATAATTATGGAGCCTTAACTTACCAGGTAGGCGCCGCTCCAGGTGGCGTTAGGTGAGGCACGTTATTTTGGGTAATTATAAGGTCTTCAAGCATCGTATCTCGATATTAGTATTGTGAAGGAATTGGAGGAGCAGTTACAAGATTTTTTGGGTAAAGGCTTCATTAGGCCTAGTGTTTCTCCTTGGGGTGCTCCAGTATTGTTTGTCAAGAATAAAGATGGTTCGATAAGGATGTGCATAGTTTACCGGCAATTGAACAAGGTTACAATCAAGAATAAGTATCCACTGCCGAGGATTGATGATTTGTTCGATCAGCTTCAGGGTGCCAAAGTATTTTCAAAGATAGAATCGAGATCTGGCTACCATCAGTTGAGGATTAGGGCATCTGATGTCCCTAAGACAGCTTTCCGCACTCGGTACGGGCATTACGAGTTTTTGGTCATGTCGTTTGGGTTGATAAATGCCCCAACAACTTTTATGGACTTGATGAACCGAGTGTTCATGCCTTATTTGGACTCGTTCATGATAGTCTTCATTGATGATATATTGATATAATCCCGCAGTCAGGAGGAGCACGAGCAACATCTCATAGTGGTTCTTCAGACTCTGAAGGATAGTCAGCTATATGCAAAGTTTTCGAAGTGTGAGTTCTGGTTGAGTTCAGTTGCATTGTGAGTTCCGGTTGAGTTCAGTTGCATTCCTGGGTCATGTCGTATCAGCAGAGGGTATTCAGGTTGACCCAAAGAAGATTGAGGCAGTCAAGAACTGGCCTAGACCAGCATCAGCTACAGAGATTCAGAGTTTCTTGGGATTGGCAGGCTACTATCGTCGGTTCCTGGAGGGGTTCTCATCTATTGTAGCCCCGATGACCAGGTTGACCCAGAAGGGTGCCCAGTTCAGATGGTCGGATGAGTGTGAGGCGAGCTTTCAGAGGCTCAAGACATCTCTGACTACGGCACCGTTATTGGTTTTGCCCACAACTTCAAGGCCTTATACAGTCTATTGCGATGCTTCCCGTATTGGGCTTGGTGCAGTGTTGATGCAGGATGGCAAGGTCATTGCTTATGCTTCGAGGCAGTTGAAGATTCATGAGAAGAACTATCCAGTGCATGATTTGGAGTTGGCAGCCATTGTCCACGCATTGAAGATTTGGAGGCACTATTTGTATGGCGTGGCGTGTGAGGTGTTCACGGATCATAAGAGTCTTCAGTACTTGTTCAAGGAAAAGGAGTTGAATTTGAGGCAGAGAAGGTGGTTGGAGTTGCTGAAAGATTATGATATCACTATCTTATATCACCCAGGAAAGGCCAATGTGGTGGCTGATGCTTTGAGTAGAAAGTCAGCTAGTATGGGCATTCTTGCTTTTATTCCGGTCAGTTAAAGGCCGCTTGCTTTGGATGTTCAAGATTTAGCCAATCAGTTCGTGAGGCTGGATGTTTCTGAGCCCAGTCGTGTGTTAGTTTGCACGGTCGCTCGTTCTTCATTATTGGAGCGTATCCGTGATCGGCAGTTTGATATCCCCATTTGTGTGTCCTTAGAGACGCGGTGTAGCGAGGAGGTGCCAGACATGTTACATTAGATGATGATGGAGTCTTGAGATTGCAGGGTAGAATCTGTGTGCCTAATGTGGATGGGCTCTGAGAGGTGATTTTAGAGGAGGGCCATAGTTCCCGGTACTCTATTCATCCGGGAGTCGCGAAGATGTATCAGGATTTGCGGCAGCATTATTGGTGGCGTAGAATGAAGAAGGATATTGTAGCATATGTGGCTCGTTGTTTGAATTGTCAGCAGGTTAAGTATGAGCATCAGAGGCCTGGTGGTTTATTTCAGAGGATTGAGCTTCCCGAGTGGAAGTGGGAGCGGATCACTATGGACTTCGTTACTGGGCTTCCGTCGACTCGGAAGAAGTTCGCCGCATTTTGGTTCATTGTTGATAGGCTGACCAAGTCAGTGCATTTCATTCCTGTGGCCGTCTCCTATTCATCCGAGGGATTAGCTGAGATTTATATCCGGGAGATCGTTCGTCTTCATGGTGTGCCGGCATTTATCATTTCGGACTGGGGTACGCAGTTTACCTCGCGCTTCTGGAGAGCAGTTCCGCGAGAGTTAGGCACACGGGTTGAGTTGAGCACATCCTTTCATCCCCAGACAGACGGGCAGTCCGAGCGAACTATTCAAATTTTGGACGATATGCTCCGAGCTTGTGTTATTGACTTTGGAGGTTCATGGGATCAGTTCTTGCCTTTAGTAGAGTTTGCCTACAACAACAGCTACCAGTCGAGTATCCAGATGGCTCCTTATGAGGCTTTATATGGTAGGCGGCGTCGATCTCCGGTTGGATGGTTTGAGCCGGGAGAGGCTCAGTTGTTGGGTACAGATTTGGTTCAGGAGGCCTTGGACAAGGTTAGGATCATTCAGGATAGGATTCGTACAACTCAGTCCAGGCAAAAGAGTTATGCGGATCGCAAGGTTCGAGATGTGTCTTTCATGGTTGGTGAACGAGTATTGCTCCGAGTGTCGCCTATGAAGGGCGTGATGAGATTTGGGAAGAAGGGCAAGCTTAGCCCTAGGTTTATTGGTCCGTTTGAAATTCTAGATCGAGTGGGAGAGGTGGCTTATAGACTTGCCTTGCCACCTAGTTTGTCAGCCGTGCACCCAGTGTTTCATGTATCTATGCTCCGGAGGTATATTGCAGATCCATCTCATGTTCTTGACTTCAGCGCTGTCCAGTTGGACAAGGACTTATCTTATGTGGAGGAGCCGGTAGCTATTCTAGACCGGCAAGTTCGTCAGTTGAGATCCAAGAGTTTCCCTTCTGTTCGTGTTCAGTGGAGAGGTCAGCCTCATGAGGCATCGACGTGGGAGTCCGAGTACGATATGCGGAGCCGTTACCCTCATTTATTCCCCGACTCAGATACTTCCTTCTTCTGTCCGTTCGAGGATGAACGGTTGTTTTAGAGGTGGAGAACGTGACGACCCAAAGGGTCATTACCTAGTTTCTTACCCATTCCATGCTTCGACGCCTTGAAAACCTCATCTTTAGTTGCCTCAATTTACGTGCGCAGTCTGGGCGCGTAGCCGGACAACTTAAATATGAAATTCTATGAAAAATGCTAAAAATTTGATATTAAAATGAGTAAATTTGATTATGGTAAACATTTTGGGTAAACGGACCCGGACCCGTGATTTGACGGTCCCGGAGGGCCCGTAGGAAAATACGGGACTTAGGCGTATGCCAGGAATCGAATTCCGAGGTCCCAAGCCCGAGAAATGAATTTTTAAGTCAAATTGTTTTTCTGATTTTATAAAGAAAAGTGAAATGAAAATTGGTTAGAATGTGTTGGTATTGGGCCTGTATTTTGGTTCCGGCGCCCGATATAGGTCTTATATGTGGTTTAAGATATTTCTGCGAAATTTGGTTGAAATTGGACGTCGTTTGACGTGTTTCAGACTTAAAACTCTAAATTTGAAAGTTTATGAAGTTTGAAGAAAAACTAGTGATTTCGAGGTTTGATTCATTGTTTTTGATATTATTTTGGTGGTTTCGTTACTCGAATAACTCCGTAGGATGATTTTGAGGTCGTGTGTTCATTGGGTTTGAGGTTTCGAGGGCTCGGGTGAGTTTCGGGTCGGTCCCGGGAGGTCTTTAGGATTAAAATATAGCGGTTGGAGGTCACAGAACTCAAATCCCTGAACTTACCACCGTGGTCCGCGGTCCTTTTCGCGGACCGCACTGAGGGCTTCGCGTCCGCAGTCGATTTTTCGTGGTCCGCAATGGAGGAGATGGGCCACTGGTCCGACTTCGGAGACCTATATCGTCTGATCTACAAGGAATTTTGAGATGATTCATAAACAAAAGTTGTAGCCCTTTGTATCTAGTTTCTAGAAAGGTAAAGAAATTGTAATTTGCACATTTGTAGAGAAAGTTATGGCCAAAATACTAAAGCATGTCACTACAGTCATTTTTCTTGGTTTTCTTCAGCTTTTCTTGGCCTTTGCTAGCGCGGCCACGGTCCATTTTTCGTGGTCCGCGGTGGGGGACCTGAGGGGGGGGGGTATAAATAGACGGGAATTTTAGTTATTTTCATTTTTCAAAGCCCTAAAAACATAAGAGACGATTTTCCAAACACTCTTTCTTCTCCAAAACATGAGTAAGTGATTTGTAACTCATTTTCTTTACTCCTTAACTTCTTTTTACAAGATTTCACCCTGGAATCTAAGCCTAAAACATGCAATTTAGAGTAGAAAATTGGGAATTTGGGTAGAGTTAGGACCTTTTGAATTTTCTTGATTTAGACCTCGTTTTGGGGTTGAATTTGAAAACAAGTTATATATTCGGGCCCATGGGTGAATGGGTGACATGGTTTTGGTCCGAGCCTCGTGTTTCGACCAAACGGGCCCGGGGTCAAATTTTTGTTATTTTGGAAGAATGCATGGAAATGGGTAATTAGGCTATGTAATTGAATTATTGAATCCTTATTGATATACTTGAGTTAATTATGTCTAGATAATACCATTCCGGAGTTGAATTCTAAAGGAAAGGCGGTGTTAGAGGGTTTATTGCTATATTTTGGACCCGAGGTAAGTGTTTTGTCTAACCTTAGCTTGAGGGAATAGGAGTTGAGTCTTATTTGCCACTTGCTAATTGTCGAGTATGATGTATAGGCATGGTGACGAGTATCTATACATTGGTGTCTAACATGATCGTGAGTCTTTATATTGCGAATATTCTAATTTTGTTGTAACTTCCATGCTTAATTGATGATTTATTTATGTTGTAAAGAGCATGTGAAGGGAATTGTGATCTTTAAACTTCGAGGAGCATTGACTCGAGTTGTAACACGAACGGTGAAGGTATATGAGATAATTGAATCCTTTGGAGTATTGGCTCAAGTGATAGAGTAAATTATGAAATGAAAGTGAAAGAAAGAGAAAGAGTTATTAAAATATACCCTTGTCGGGTCATTGTTACTTTAGTGATTATCTCCCTTCCTGGGATGTTGAGATTACTGTTATTGTTCCCTTGTTGGGATTTAATTGTTTAATTGATGTTCCCTTGCCGGGATTTCTATTTCTATTCTGTTTACTCCCTTGCCCTTGTTTGTGATTGTTGTTTGGGTGAGGAAGAGTGTTAAAGCACGAAGGGTGATGCCATGCACTGTTTGCTATTATGAGGAAGAGTGATAAAGTACGAAGGGTGATGTCGTGCACTGTTTGCTATTGTGAGGAAGAGTGATAAAGCACGAAGGGTGATGCCGTGCACTATATGTTGAGATCACTGTTATTGTTCCCTTATCGGGATTTAATTGTTTAATTGATGTTCCCTTGCTGGGATTTCTATTTCCATTCTGTTTACTCCCTTGCCCTTTGTTTGTGATTGCTGTTTGGGCGAGGAAGAGTTTTAAAGCACGAAGGGTGATGCCGTGCATTGTTTGATATTGTGAGGAAAGAGTGTAAAGCACGAAGGGTGATTCTGTGCCGTACAATGTACCCCGTATAGATATCCATTGATTGTAATGTGAGGAAAGAGAGTAAAAGCATGAAGGGTGATGCCGTGCCATGATTTACATTGATTACATTATACATTGCATAGTGAGGACGAGAGTAACAACACGAAGGGTGATGCTGTGCCATGATTTACATTGATTACATTATACATTGCATAGTGAGGACGAGAGTAAAAGCACGAAGGGTGATGCCGTGCAAGTTTGTGATTTCTGATCCTTATTGATATTTTGGCCTTGTTGTTCCTTTCTTTATCTGAGATTTCTTATATGAAACTGTTATCTCCCCACATCGTGTTCCCCTTCCTTTATTGATTGATTACTTCATGTATTTCTTTTCCGTTGTGTGTATATATATATATATATATATATATATATATATATATATATATATATATATATATATATTCGAACTGCACAGGTTTACTTGGTAGTCCGGTCCTAGCCTCGCCACTACTTCGCCGAGGTTAGGCTAGGCAATTACTCGGCACATGGGGTCGATTGTGCTGATACTGCACTCTGTGCTCTTTTGCTCAGATCTAGGTCTTGGACAACAGCAGTAGTGCAGGAGCAGGCCTTTAGTCCAGCGAGATATCGAGGTAGCATGCAAGCGTCCGCAGGCCCGACGTCTCCTCTATCTATTATTTCAGTCTGTTATCTCATTGTACTCGAGACAAACACTTGTTTTTTTCTTTCAGACGATTTTATTTAGTACTCTTAGTAGTTCGTGAGTATTGTGACACCAGTCTTGGGTAGAGGCTTATGTTGAATTTTCCGCATTTCTATTCAGTTTTTCTACAATTTAAGACTTCCGCTTTATTATTAAATTCCATTGTTTGCATGCGATTGCTGAAAATTGTTAAATGAGGTAACGTGTTAATGAGAAAGGTAATTAAGGTTTGGCTTGACTAGTTTCCACTAGTAGGCGCCATCACGACTCCCGAGGGTGAGAAATCCGGGTCGTGACAGGCATGGCCGCTTTGTGTTAAGATGGTTACAGAGATTCTCGTCTTAAAATTTATTAGTGATATGGACAGCTCTTGATAAATCTTCTTTGGCTTTAATGGATATCTATGCTATTCTATTTTCACCCTGATTCATCATATTTATGCTATAACTCCAAGTTCATGATTAGGTGTTTGGTTTTCATACTAGTACTATTCGGCATATACTAACGTCCCTTTTGTCGGGGTGCTGCATCTTTAATGGATGCAGGTGGCTCCACAGTGGAGGATACTGACCAGTGATAGCAGTACTCAATCTTCCCAACTGACTTGGTGAGACCCATATCATTCCGGGGTTGTACATCTTTTGTTTTGTGTGTATTATTATGTTTTGAGGTATAACCGTGGCCTTGTTGCCGACACTATCACTGTACTCTTTTGTATCTATTAAAGGCTCCGCAAACATAGTATGGGTGGTACGTTGGTGTGGGGAAAGTCAAACTAGTAATTTTGTAAAATGTATCACACATTCCGCATTAAACCATGACAAAGTATGTATTTTGGAAACTCATAAACGATGTAACTGTTGATAATGAATTAGTGTTGCTGTTTACTTGATCCTCCTCCCTGCCTGATTAATGAATTGTATTTTATTGTTATTCATTAGTAAGTTCGGGTAGAAGGCATTATACAGCCTTACTTGGTCTGGTCATCTCGGTTGAACGCCGGTCGTGCTCCCCGAGTTCGAGGCGTGACAGAAACAATCCCTGGATGGCTCAAATCTAGCAAAAATAACTTAATATCATGCATAAAAACCATAACAATTCCGGATAATAAAGCTTCGATCTTTAATGAAACCCAAAAAGTCAACCCTGGGCCAGCACCTCGGAACCTGACAAAATTCATAAAATCCGAACATCCATTCCGATATGAGTTCAACCATACCAAAATTATCCAATTCCGACATCAATCGTTATTCAAATCCTCATTTTATATTTTTAAAAGTTTTCACAAAATTTCCCATTTTCTCCAACTCAAATCACTAATTTAATGATTAAAAAAATTATGAAATCATGAAATATAATCAAATCCGGATAAGGAAAAGGCTCACACAACCACAAAAGCGAACAACCTCGCACCTGCGATCCATAACACGCAGATAAGACAAGCGCACCGGTGATCCTTCACTCGCAGAAGCGAACCTCCCATCCAGGCCTCAACATCTCTGAGGCGTTACAAAACGCATAGAAGCGGATCCGCACCTGTGTTCCAAAATGCGCAGATGCGAAGAACCACAACCAGACTTGCCCAAAAAAATGAAAATGATTCGAAACTCGTCCGAAACACACTCGGGCCCCCCAGAACCACGTCCAAACATACCAACAAGTTCCATAATATAACACGGACTTACTCGAGGCCTCAAATCACATCAAACAACATCAAAACTACGAATCGTATCTCAAATCAAACTTAATGGACGTATGAACTTTCAACCACTACAACTTGTGCCATATCATATTAAATCAACCTGAATAACCTCAAATTTCGCGTGCAAGTACCAAATGACACAACAGAGATATACCAACTAATCAAAATTCAAATTCGATATCAACAAAGTCAACTCCCCGTCAAATCTCTCAACCTTCCAAACCTTCAACTTTCAAATTTTTGCCAAAATTCATCAAATCAACTACGGACCTCCAAATCCAAATCCGGACATAGCCTAAGTCCAAAATCACCATAAGAAGCTATTGGAATCATCAAAACACCATTCTGGAGTCGTCTACACAAAACTCAAACTCTGGTCAATTCTAGCCACTTAAGCTTCTAAAATAAGAATCATTCTTTCAAATCAATCTCGAATCATATGAAAACTGAACCCGGCCACACACACAAGTCATGATACACAATAAGAAGCCGCTCGAAACCTTGAGCCATCAAACATAATGCTAATTGTCAAAACGACCGGTCGGGTCGCTATATTCCCCCCTCTTCAACAAATGTTCGTCTTTGAACGTGCCAAGAACCATTCTGAAGTCATCAAATCATTGAATGTGCTCACCATACATATACTCGGGGGTGACCCCCACGTCACCCTAATCCACATAAGCCTGACAACACCAACTCAACTAAAGATTATTCCTCCTACCCACACTGGTAAACCTTAGAAACAAATTTTTCACCATCCGATCTTTCCCAAAGACTTGGTTCGCACAATAACACATGATATCGACCTCAAACAGATGCAACAGCTTCTATATACACCCGCAAGGTACAAACACACGACGTAAAGCATCACACATATGCCCATCACAACATCTCTAACCACCATAGCTGCCCAAAATCAAATCCAGCTCTGACAAATAACCTCATCTCGGCTAAAACCTTGTCCCCAAAACTTTACAATGCTGAAAACAATGTAGGAACCATGAATATCTCATAACCATTCACCCAAATCATCAAGTCACACCCAACGCTACCTAGGCACACACCTCGCAAGCTAAAACCTAATAAACACAATGCGAATATGGCTGAATATTGAAAGAGAATCACATGAGATAATCATCAAACAAGCCTGACAGGAACAACTCCCTATTAGTATCATACTACAAATTAGTCCCACAAGGAAAAATCAAACATATGAACTAATCACAAGGATCTCATCCTAATATAACTCCACCGCGGTACACAGCCCGGTTCAAACATATCAAATCACATGAAATGCGAGGATCCCATCCTCAGCCGAATCACAAGTAGAATACACGTTATACTAACCAAAACCTTCCACTAATTTAATTCTGCGAAACAAAATCACAACGCGTAACGAACTCTGCATACCGGTAGAGCATCTAAATCACAAATCGAAACCAAACCAGCCAGAAATCGCATCAAATCCTACCGTAATGCGTAACAGAAAGACACTTCTAGTCTCATAGCTCTCACTAGTGAACAAAACAAAACAATAGACACGGGATACCACTATAGAATCTCCAAACATGGGTAACTGCATAAGCATATTACAAAATCGCGTAACTTACCCATATGTAAAGCAAGATAGGAGGACTCACCATGATAAGAAGAACCGAATAAAAATAAGAATAATGATCTTCTATAACAAATCAAAACCACACCTGTAATGACACCATCTGGTGCAGCAGCCTCAGCCGTACCATAGAAATCATATCAATGGGACGAACTCCCCCTCTAGCACGCTCTCCACCGCCTGTCCTCTACCCCTAAATGGCTGTGCAGGTTGAGTAACAACTGTAATGGAGCCCCTAGCCTGAGTGCTATGATGAAATATACCCTTCCAAAGTCTGGGACAATCTCTCATGAAGTTCCTAGTATCAACACACTCATAACAACCCCTCTTCGGGCTTGGTTGTTCATACTGAGTCTATGCCGGATAACTGGAATAACCATTGGAGGAATCCCGTGCCGGTGGTGCACTAAAAGATGACTACTCCACATGAGTACCTGTAATGACCCAACCGGTCATTTTGAGCTCTAGCGCGTCGTTCAGTGGTTTGAATTCATGATCAGCTCCATTTCAGGTATTATGACTTGTAGGTGTGGTCGGAATTGAATTTCGGAAAGTTTAGAGTTGATTTAGAAAAAAAATTCTCATTTCAGAAGCCTTAAGTTGGAAGAATCAACTAAGATTGGTATTTGAGTAAACGACCTCCGAATCAAGATTTGAAGGTTCCTGCAGGTTCGTATTATGATTTCGGACTTAGGCGTATGTCCGGATCGAGTTTTGGATAACCCGAGAGCGTTTCGGCGTATATTATGGAAGTCAATATTTTGAAGAAAATTTCCTAAGTTTGGCTTGAAGTGCATTTCAGTGATGTTCATGTCCGTTTGGGATTTCGTGTCTGGGAATAGCTCCGTATGGTGATTTTGGAGTTGGGAGCGCGATCGGAAGTGAATTTGGATGTCCGTAGGTCATTTTCAAGTCATTTGGCTAAAGATAAAAATTTGAAGGTTTTTGAGAAATCCAACTGGAAGTGGAAGTTTTGATGTCGAGGTCGGAATGCGATTTAGGAATTTGGAGCAGGTCCATAATGTCGAATATGACTTGTGTGCAAAATTTGGGGTCAATCGGATGTGATTTGATAGGTTTCGGCATCAGATGTGGAAGTTTTGAATTTCAAGTTCATAAAGTTGGGATTTGGGTGCGATTCGTGGTTTCGATGTTGTTTGATGTGATTTGAGGCCTCGAGCAAGTCCGCATTATGTTTTGGAACAGGTTGGTATATTGGACGGGGTCTCGAGGGCCTCGGGTAGATTCCGGGAGGTTAACGGATCAAGTTGAGAGTTTGGACAAGGCTGGAATTGCTGTCATCTGGTGTGACCGCACCTGCAAGGATTTGGCCGCAGGTGCGGCTATAACACCGTAGGTGCTAAGGATTGATGGTCTGGCTAGGAGCGCAGGTGCGATGGTCTTTACGCACCTGCAAGGTCGCAGATGCGGGTTATGGGGCGCAGGTGCAAGGTTGGCTTGAGTTGAGGAAAGTCACAGGTGCGGAGGTTTGGTCACACCTGCGGAATCGCAGGTGCGAATGTTGAACCGCAGGTGCGGAAAATGGCCTGGGCAGAATGTTTTAAAACCGAGAATTTGTGGCCATTTTTTCATTTTTTCTCTTGGTTTGGACGATCTTGGGAGGCTTCAAAGAGAGGGTTTCTTCATGCATTGTCAAGGTAAGTAACTCCTTCATGTTTCTAAGTTAAATAAAATATTACATGCATGGATTAGACATGGAAATTAGTAGGAGAATTGGGATTTTAAGGAAAGGCCTAGAAATGGTAATTTAGATTTTTATCCATGAATTACGCAGGGTAATTTAGATTTTTATCCACGAGGCGACGGGAGTCCGTGCGTAGCTACTACTATGCCATGTCCGGGTAGTCTAGGACCCACTAGCATGACTTATATGTTGTACCTGTAATCCTCCCTGAATACTAAACTGCTAATATAATCGAAATCGTAAATGAATATCTAAAAGAAGACTAGAGTTGATTTTGTTAATCATCTAGAAAGGGGATTGATTACTTCGTGAGTAATTGTGTACCTTATTGGGTTATATTATGGAAATATCATTAAACTTGGCAAATGAGTTTCAAAACAAAGATTTAAGAGCTATATTTCATGTCCCTTTAAAAAGACTTTTACCACTTTCCTGAGAAAAACTGCTTTCTTGATAAAATGGGGACTTATTGTGTGGACATGTGTAACTTCGGGTGCCTGAGTCGCATGTATGATTCGCGAGCAGGATGTTTGTGTGTATTCATATGAGCACCTGAGTCGCAGGTATGATTCGCGAGCAGGCTAGCCTTATTATTTTATGTATAACCGCGTCGCATGATCGATTCGCGAGCGGGTCAGATAGATGCATCTATGGTTCGGGTCGTTCGACCCTTAGCAATGCACATTTTTATTATTGGTTGGTCCGCGCCGTTCGACCCTCGACATTGCTTGCGCATGATACTTACCGCGTAGTTGCTATGATTTGTGCCTGATTATTGGCCTGAAATTTTAAGTTGTCAACTGAAATGACAGAGATTTAAAGTTATTAAAGATTTTTGGAAGAAGTTGTTCCTTCCCGTTGATTAAATTGTTATTTGATTAATCACCCATGATGATTAATTGGTATTAACATGACGAAGAATTAAAGGGTTAAATGTGAAAAGAGTTGATAATATTTATTCCTGATTTTAATAAATTGCCTATGATAATCATGCTTAGTGTCACACTTAAATATTCCATATTGACCTTTAGCAAATGTATAATTTGACCCCTCGTCACTACTTCTCTGAGGTTAGGCGGGAGACTTACTGAGCACACATTATTTTTGTACTCATGCTACACTTGTTGTGCGTTTTATTGCACAGGTACTTTCATAGCAATGTGGAGGATTCAGAGACTTAGGCGAGCTGCATCATCTGGAGGCGATCCGCAGCTGACAGAGTCTCCCTCGTATTGTATTTACTTTCATTTTTAAAACTTCCTTGTCCAATTTGTATTTCGGACAGGCTTTGTGATGATTGTATAAATTCTTAGAAATTGCTCATGTACTTGTGACATCGGGTTCTAGGATGTGTTGAGATATATTTGCTAAAGTGTAATATTCGAACCATTGTTTTACTCGACAGATTTTATTTAGTTTATATGTAATAAAGTGAAAGGAAATTTTTTTCAGAAATGTTAAAAACAGGAAATTATTTCAATTAATTAATGATTGGCTTGCCTGGCAATGATGTCCGGCGGCATCATGATTTTGGGTCGTGACAATATGGTATCAGAGCTCTAGGTTCCCTTAGGTCTCACGAGTCATGAGCGATTCTAGTAGAGTCTTGCGGATCGGTTCAAAGACGTCTGTACTTATCTTCAAGAGGCTACAGGGCTGTTAGGGGTACTTCCCTTCTTGATTCCTCATCGTGCGATTCAATTCCTTTGAGACTTATGCCTATGTTCATTCCTACTCAATCTTATGCGTCGCGAAGAGCTTGATAGGAATCGAGAATTTGAGGAATTGAAATGGTGCTACGGATGTAATTCGAGATGTTTCCATGTGTATTTGGTTGGGGCTGTTGTTATGGCCTTGCAAAAAGAATGATATGTTGTTTCAGCTCAGTAGCTATAGTTCTGGGAGCCTTAAGGCTATGCTCAGGTAGTGATGATGCTTGCAATTGGTTATCGCGCGATATCGATATGATGATAGAATGCTTGCCCGTATGTTGGGGGCGATGAATGGTTTGAAGGGAGGTCTTCTCAGAGTGTGATTTCGAGATTTCGATATTTTAGTTCCGGCAGAGGAAAGGCATTTGGGTTATGAATGGTCCGGTGAGGGTTGATAAAGTAGTAAGACTTGGTGTTTCAAGTAAGGTGGAGTATTTACCTGTGGCGGTCATCGTCGTCTTTGATCAAATGGAATGTGTTAAGTTCGTCAGTGTCATGGTTTCTTCGGTTGCATGGGGCTAGAGCATGGTGAAAGGAGTATTGAAGAATGCGGTTGGCAGGAAATGATATTAAATTGAGGCTAGGCGGTGGTTCCATTTCTAGGAGGCCAGGTGTAAGAAGCGGGGGTCGAGCAGTTGCTAAGTGGGGGAGTCCCACCATCTGCAGTTGGGTTGCAGGATTGTGTTATCATAGGGTTTCGGATTGTCGGCGTGTTAGCAATTTATTACAGTAAGGAGTAGAATGGTAATTGTGCATGTGATTTGATAAATGTGTGCAAAAGTTGGCTAGAAGAGGGTTGGAGTTGATTGTATTCGGGACCAGTCAGAGTGGATGACTCTCAATAGCGGTCCTGGTGAATTCAAAAGTTAAGAATGCGGTGTTTAAGGATTTCAGGAAGCGGTATGATCAAGGATTAAGCATATGCAGAGTAATTTCTGGGAAAAAAGAGGATGGTTGGAATGTTCTATGATATGTTTCAACGTGCAGAATAATATTGGAGGAGTGAGAGAAACAAACTCTGGGTTGTAGAAAGATTATCAGGAGGGTATGAGACGGGTTGCAGGATTTAGGCAACATAGTCTCGTGAATCAAAGTCACTCGGGATGAGTGAGGGTTGAGTTTTCTATGAGTTGAAGGAAGATGCTATTATTCATGAGGAAATTGAAGATGGTTAAAAGAAGATAGATTGATTAGCCATGGTTGAAATGGCACATTTATGGCAGTGATCAGTTCCTTCGATGTGATTAAGTTATTCATATGGTTTGTGCAGGTGTGTGCGGGGCTTGTCGGCCGTCGTAATGGATTTCATGTGGGAGCATTTGAGTGCTATGGCCTGTCAGGTGTAGGCGGACCCCGAAAGGGTTATGGTGGTATAGACTACTACTTAAGGATTTGCATGTTGAGTGATTGTGGGAATTCACTCGTGTGTTGGGATGGTACTCCTGAATTGAGTTAAGTAAAAGGTTTCTATATGATGAAGTGTTCACCCTATTAGTGGTTCAAAAGTTATGATGGAATTCTTGCGCTACCTCATATTGGCACGTTAGGTGCAGTAAGCAGTATGTAACTGGGAGTAATAATCGAGATTGCGGTTCGGTGTTAATAAGGATTTCATGAGCTCGGAAGAGCAAGAAAAAGTGATTTGAAAGTTCAGTGTAAGCTGGTGTTATATTCAGTGTCACCTGAGATTGATATTCGGTGGAAGAGGCTTTGTACCCTGTTTATGGGTTCTTGATTTGTCTTACAGTGTAGTATGGCCAGTGGGGGATGTGCATACTTGTTGCCTTGTGTGGAAGGTGGTGGAAGCATGACCGCGAAACGATTGTATAAGTGTGACATGTAGTCACTTGATGGATTGAAGATTTGGACTGATTTTAAAGAAGTGAAATATTGCTTAATTGAGAATTTATGCCTGTAAGGCGTTCAGTTCATTTTGTTGTGGATTGTGGGGTGTTTGTCCCGGCTATGATGGTTGTTCTTGCGTATTATGAGAGAAAGTGGGTTAATATGGACCTAGGTAAAAGCTATTAGCTTAGTTGGTGCGAGCAAGGTAGACTCGATGTTTGTGGATGGATTTAAATATGATTATGGGCTCCGTATGAGCCAAGCATGTTCATTTCAGTAGGGCGCTTTTTCATGGGAAGGTATTAGAACAACGGGTGTTGTTCCGTCTTCGTCAAATTCATGCGATATTGTGATTTGTGCTGTGTGAGTTGTGAAACGGCTTGCTAATTTCCTATGTGTTGGGGTCCCGCGTAGTGGGGATGTTATGTGAGCAGGATAGCTCTTGAGATCAAAAGTGTGTATATATATATATCGCACCTCAGTTGTGCTTAAGTTTTATAGCCTACGACTTTATCAGTCTTCCCAGGATGGTATTGTGCACTTAGCGTGCTTGTGACCGATGTTCGATATTTGTGGTAGTGAGCGATTTAGCTCGGTGTGTGTCTTCTTACGTGAGTTTTATGTTATTTGGATCGGGTGGCACGCCACCACGGTTATGTTATTTGGATCGGGTGGTACGCCTCCACGGTTATGTTATTTGGATCAGGTGGCACGCCGCTACGGGTATGTTATTTGGATCGGGTTGCACGCCGCAACAGTGTGATGATGAGTAAGGTTCCTATATTTATTTTCTTATGTTTTACTTCCTATTTCTGAGAAAAGTTCATATTAGTTGCGTGAGTTGAATAGTCCCTTCCTGAGTCGTTTCTTATTATCATGCTCGAGTTATGGCCTATTGGCGCGATGTGGTATCATGTGAGGTTGTTGGTGATGTTTGGGGTGATTTTTTGTCTGAGCAGTTCATACTGGGTGAGACGAGATTATCGGATCAGGGATCAATGCGATAAGGTTCTGTGAAGTGTATATTAAAGAACAAATACCATTATTTAGGTTCATAATGAAGTGATGATTCTAGTCAAGATAAGATATTCAATGATTTGTTAACTCTGCAGTTGGTTATGAGTTTCTACCCGTCTCCTCCGTTATGGTGGTATCGCCATCATTATAGCGGGATGTATATATATGTCATGAGGTACCTTGGGAGCTTCGGATTCATGGAATTTTTGGCTATTAAGGTTCAGGGAACGTCATTGTGGTTAGATGATGAATTTTTGCGGTGCATGGTGCTAATTCAGCAAAGGTGTGCAGTCATGTTCTGGTATATCGTGTGGTAGTTGATACGGTGTTTATATATTTGAACTAGGCCTGGCAGAGAATTTCAAATGTTGGAACTAGGTTCCGAGCTTATTATGTGGATAAAAGGGGAAATCTTCAGATTTGTTCAAGCTAATGTACTCAACTAGGTTGTGGTAGCACGGGCAGGTGCTCGAGGTGTTAAAGAGTGATTTCAGATAACTCCAGAGCAGTTCTTAACACATTCGAGGACGAACGTCTATTTAAGTGGGGGAAAACATAACGACCCGACCGGTCGTTTTGAGCTCTGGTGCATCGTTCAACGGTTTGAAGTCGTGAGTAGCTCCATTTCAGGTATTATGACTTGTAGGTGTGGTCGAAATTGAATTTCGAAAAGTTTAGAGTTAATTTGGAAAGAAAATTCTCATTTCAGAAGCCTTAAGTTGGAAGAATCAACTAAGATTAGAATTTTGAGTAAACGACCTCCCAATCAGAATTTGAGGGTCCTGCAGGTTCGTATGATGATTTCGGACTTGAGCGTATGTCCGGATCGGGTTTTGGATAACCCGAGAGCGTTTCGGCGTATATTGTGAAAGTCAGTATTTTGAAGAAAATTTCTTAAGTTTGGCTTGAAGCGCATTTCAGTGATGTTCATGTCCGTTTGGGATTCCGAGTCTGGGAACATCTTCATATGGTGATTTTGGAGTTGGGAGCGCGATCGGAAGTGAATTTGGATGTCCGTAGGTCATTTTGAAGTCATTTGGCTAAAGATAGAAATTTGAAGGTTTTTGAGAAATCCGTCCGGAAGTGGAAGTTTTGATATCGAGGTCGGAATGAGATTCCGGAAGCTGGAGCAAGTCCGTAATGTCGAATATGAATTGTGTGCAAAATTTGGGGTCAATCGGACGTGATTTGATAGGTTTCGGCATCAGATGTGGAAGTTTGGAATTTCAAGTTCATAAAGTTGGGATTGGGTGCGATTCATGGTTTCGATGTTGTTTGATATGATTTGAGGCCTCGAGCAAGTCCGCATTATGTTTTGGAACAGGTTGGTATATTGGACGGGGTCCCGAGGGCCTCGGGTGGATTCCGGGTGGTTAACGGATCAATTTGAGAGTTTGGAGAAGTCTGGAATTGTTGTCATCTGGTGTGACCGCACCTGCGAGGATTTGGCCGCAGGTGCGGCTATAACACCGCAAGTGCGAAGGATTGATGTTCTAGGTGGGAGCGCAGGTGCGATGATATTTCCGCACCTGCAAGGTCGCAGATGCGGGTTATAGGGCGCATGTGCGAGGTTGGCTTGAGTTGAGGAAAGCCGCAAGTGCGAAAGTTTGGTCGCACCTGCGGAATCGCAGGTGCGGAAAATGGCCTGGGCAGAATGTTTTAAAATCGAGAATTTGTTGCCATTACTTCATTTTTTTCTCTTGGTTTGGACGATCTTGGGAGGCTTCAAAGAGAGGGTTTCTTCATGCATTGTCAAGGTAAGTAACTCCTTCATGTTTCTAAGTTAAATAGAAGATTATATGCATGGATTAGACATGGAAATTAGTAGGAGAATTGGGATTTTGAGGAAAGGCCTAGAAATGGTAATTTAGATTTTCCTCCATGAATTTGAGCATGGAATTTAGAGTAAATCATATAATTGAACTAGTAAAGCTATGGGTAGAATTTATCTTCGAGAAATTTCGGATTCCGGGCACGTGGGCCCGAGGACATTTTTTTCATTTCACTAAGCGGGGTTGGAAAATTATATAATTTGGAATTGTTGCAAATATTAGAGTATATTTTCATTAGTTTGTCATTGTTTGGATAGTTTGGGGGCGTTGTGTGTCCGTTGGAGTTGTCGGAAGGGCTTGGAAGCCGGTTATGAAATTTCGGAGCGAGGTAAGTCTCCTTTTAACTTTGTGAGGGGGAATTGTCCCCCTAGGTGAATTAATTAAGTATATGCTATTATCCTCGGGGGCTACGTACGCACGAGGTGACGGGAGTCCGTGCGTAGCTACTACTATGCCATGTCCGGGTAGTCTAGGACCCACTAACATGCCTTACGTGTTGTACTTGTAATCCTGCATGTAATACTAAATTGCTAATATAATCGAAATCGTAAATAAATATCTAAAAGAAGACTAGAGTTCATTTTGTTAATCATCTAGAAAGGGGATTGATTCGTTCGTGAGTAATTGTGTACCTGATAGTGTTATATTATGGAAATATCATTAAACTTGGCAAATGAGTTTCAAAACAAAGATTTAAGAGCTATACTTCATGTCACTTTAAAAAGAATTTTACCACTTCCCTTAGAAAAACTGCCTTATTGATAAAATGGGGACTTATTGTGCGGACATGTGTAACTTTGGGTGCTTGAGTCGCATGTATGATTCGCGAGCAGGATGACCCTGTATTTGTGTGTATTCATATGAGCACCTGAGTCGCATGTATGGTTCGCGAGCAGGCTAGCCTTATTATTTTATGTATAACCGCGTCGCATGATCGATTCGCGAGCGGGTCAGATAGATGTATCTATGGTTCGGGCCGTTCGACCCCCGACAGTGCACGTTTTTATTATTGGTTGGTCCGCGCCGTTCGACCCTCGGCATTGCTTGCGCATGATACTTACCGCGTAGTTGCTATGATTTGTTCCTGATTATTGGCCTGAAATTTTAAGTTGTCAGCTGAAATGACAGAGATTTAAAGTTATTAAGGATTTTTGGAAGAAGTTGTTCTTTCTTGTTGATTAAATTGTTATTTGATTAATCACCCATGATGATTAATTGGTATTAACATGACGAAGAATTAAAGGGTTAAATATGGAAAGTGTTGATAATATTTATTCCTGATTTTAATAAATTGCCTATGATAATCATGCTTAGTGTCGCACTTAAATATTCTAAATTGACCTTTAGCAAGTGTCTAATTTGACCCCTCATCACTACCTCTCTGAGGTTAGGCGGACGACTTACTGAGAACACGTTGTTTTTGTACTCATGATACACTTGCTGTGCATTTTATTGCATAGGTACTTTCATAACAATGTGGAGGATTCGGAGACTTAGGCGAGCTGCATCATCCGGAGGCGATCCGCAACTGGCAGAGTCTCCCTCGTACTGTATTTACTTTCATTTTTAAAACTTCCTTGTCCAATTTGTATTTCGGACAGACTTTGTGATGATTGTCTAAATTCTTAGAAATTTCTCATGTACTTGTGACACCGGGTTCTGGGATGTGTTGGGATATATTTGCTAAAGTGTAATAGTCAAACCATTGTTGTACTCGATGGATTTTATTTAGTTAATATGGAATAAAGTGAAAGGAAATGATTTTCATAAATTTTAAAAACAAGAAATTGTTTCAATTAATTAATGATTGGCTAGCTTGACAATGATGTCTGACGCCATCACGACCTTATGGATTTTGGATCGTGACAGTACCCTAACTAGCTAAAGCACCATGAGTAGTCTGAATTGCAGACTGGACTGGCCGACTGCCCGAGCCTCTACCATGAGGGGTCATAACTGAGGAGTAGAATCCACTGAACCCTCCAAAACCTCGAGACCTCTTGGTCTCCTTATCTTCCCTCTCCTCACCCCGAATATGATCTAACCTCTTGGCAATCTCCACCACCTACTGAAATGGAGTATCAGTCTCTAACTCCCGAGCCATGCTGAATTTAAGACTATAAGTGAGCCCCTCAATAAATCTACGAACTCGCTCTCGGACTGTTGGAACCAAAGTAGGTGCATGATGGGATAACTCATTGAACCTGATGGCATACTCTGACACTGTCATGGTGCCCTGACGCAGCTGCTCAAACTCTGTATGCCAAGCATCTCGGAGGGTCTGGGGAACAAACTCCTCCAAAAACATCTCTGAAATTGAGCCCAAGTGGGTGGTGCCGCATAGGCTGGTCTACCCTCCTCATAAACCTGCCACCACTGATACGCTGCTCGCGACAGTTGAAATGTAGTAAAAGCAACTCAGTTCACCTCTATAATATCCATAGTGCGGAGAATACGGTGACACTTCTCTAGAAATCCCTGTGCATTCGGTAGATGTACCACTGAAAATAGGTGGACATACCTCTTGAACCTCTCAAGACTCTTTTGCTCCTCCTCTGATGCCTCTGATCTGATCTCAAGCTGAACTGAAATAACAGGTTGTACCAGCACCACACCCGAAACCTGACCAATGTGAGCCCACTGCCCTGGAGTATGGGCTGTGGGAGTCTGAGCTCCTCCCCCAATATGTGAAGTAGCTGGTGCAACAGAGATCAATCCCGCCTGAGCCAATATAACAAACATGCTCAAGAACTGTGCTAAAGTTTCCTGAAGTCCTGGGGGTAACAACAGGTGCCTCCGTTGCCTGTCCCCCAATCGCAGATACTGGCGGCTCCGCAACTACTATTCTAATAGGTGTGCTAGCTACGACACGTTCCCCTCTTCAGACTCTACCTCATCCTCTCGCGGCTCTAGAAGGGGAGGAAGGTGTCTGCTTAGTTGATCAGGTAGTGCATGTCCTCACCATCTATGAGAGAATAGAGATACAAAGGCTCAAACTTCAAAATCAACAAATTTGCATGACAGGAATGAAAAAAGTGAAATTTTCCTAATAGTTCTGTAACCTCTCGAAGATAAGTATAGACGTCTCCGTACTGATCCGCATGACTCTACTAAACTTACTCATGACTCATAGAACCTATGAACCTAGAGCTCTGATACAACATTGTCACGACCCCAAACTCCCTCCGTAGGAAGTCGTGGTGGCACCTAGTCTCTAAGACTAGGTTAGAGACTAGGTAAGCCGATTACTATAAAAATTAAGCCATTTTTTAACAATGCTAATTTGAAACAAATTTTAATATGAGAGCAAAATGAGCCTACGTGGCAATAATCATAACAACCTCCCAAGTCTGGTAATACAGAGTCACGAACTCTAGCTAAGTACATGGAAGGATCTCAAATATCGAAATATAATATTGTTCAAATAACAAGATGACAGTACAATGAAAGGGAAGAACTCCAAGGGACTGTGACGACCAAGCAGCTCTACATTGAATCCTCACAACCAATAAGCTAACTCTGCCCGAGTCCGATATCTCCAATACCTGGCTCTGCACAACAATATTCAGAAGTGTTGTATGAGTACACCATGGTCGGTACCCAATAAGTATCAAGACTAACCTCGATGGAGTAGTGACGGGGTACAAGTTAAGTCACCCACTAGACAAAATAACTTGTGCAATATAGAAGTATAAAGCTGATAAAGGAAAGCAGGAATCAGTAAATGGTAACAAGAATCCACGTGTGATATAAACAGTAAAGAAATAAGAACACCATGAAAGTGCCGTTGAAACCAAATAAGGAACACAAATGACAATCAATTAATCAAGCCGTTCTAACACAAGTTCGCAACGCAATTACACGAGATACTTCATCTCATGGTCACAAGTCACGGGTCTCAACCACTATTATATTCTTACGGCACCTTGTGCCCACATTTCAAATCACAATCGCATGGAAAACTAAACGTGTCAGTACCTCAATCTGCCCGGCATAATCACAGTCTCACAATCACAATCCGTTCGATGTGGTCACTAGCTCACAATCACATGAAAACAGATAATACAAGAACACATGGGAATGATCAATAAATGTCAAGTTTCATATTCCTGAACTAGTATAAGTGGCATGCTAAGGTGTATGCTTGTGCAAGTGTATGATTGCGGCCCAAGTCAACATGTAATATCAAGACATCGAGTAGCTCATCAAAGCAGCACAACAAGGTGCATGACATACACAAGGAAAAGCATACCACCACACAAATATCACCAACTAAATGTCCCCAAGTCATCACACATCATCCCAGACATTTTCCCACCCTTATCTATTTGATAGCCACCCATATCACTCTGCCCTAACAATATCATTAGCCACCCGTGTCGCTCTGATAGCCACCCGTATCACTCCGTACATTAGCCACCCTTTATCGCTCTGCCGAAAAATAACACAATAGCCACCCGTATCACTCCGTACATTCAACAACAGTGAAATTCCACCCTTATTCCCCTCACAACAACAACGGTGAAATGCCACCCTTATACTCCGCATAACAACAACCACACCACACAATAATTCACATGTGCTGATATCATGGTAGAGACCATCAAGAATCCTCTGAAACCTATTGCACTTAACCAAAACGCCAAGACTGAATCCCTCTAACTTAACTAAGCTACGCACCTATGCTATTCCTGAAACTGTGCATAATGCTATGATTCTACGTGAATTTAGAAATCCTATTTAAGTTATTATGCATCATGCTGCATTATATATCATGCTATAGGATCGTATCTATTTAACTGCATTTAGTCTAAACACATATCAGTCTCATGTTCTCAGCAACTGGTAATTAGTCTTTGTACATCTTCATACCTAGAATCGCATGTTATTAGCTAAACAACTTAGAGTCATTAACCAGTCTGAATAATTGCTACATGTTATCCAACACTTAGGCAAGTCTTAGGTAATTAACTTAAAAAGATAACATCAGAACTGTCTTTGTGATCATGTTTAACTGTCAGCATGCTTAAAACCAATAGGCAAGCCTGATTAAGGCTTCCTCTCTGAGTTATGCAATAATCTGTCTTTGTGTTATCACCTAGATACCATGATTTAGGATTCTAAATTAATATGGACCTTACTTGTGTATGAGACATGTTGCTTATGTGTACTGTGTGTGGAGGAACGTTTGAGCCTTTATCTATTTTCTATGCTTTCCTTTATCTACAGTCCTATTTGTTTTGTTATATGTCGCCTTAGAATTTTACCTTTAAAACTTGAGGGTCTTCCTAGCACCTCCTTTAGGATAGGAGTCCTAATTTCCTCCGAGACTGATAGGAAGGGACGGGTAACAGCATGCGATAGAGGTCAAGACCAACACTCGTTTTAATAACTTTATGGGGTGGGAAGGGTAGAATATGGATATGATGACCGGTGCGGTAATACCATGTGTAGCCCTTCTTCAAGGAGTGATTACCGGGTATTGCATTGATGTGATCCATATTATTAACCTAGGGCACCTTTATATGCTAGCTCGTAATTCCTTTTCAAAAGCTAATCTTCTTTACTGTTTTTCTAAACATCTACATGTTTAAAACTTAAACCCCCTCTTGTTTGAGATTTTACTTGTTATTTGTTAGTTGTACAAATTCAGGAAACCATTTGGCCGGGAACCATACTTGTTGATCATGAGGGGTGCCTAACACCTTCCCCTTAGGATAATTTTAAGCCCTTACCCAAATTTCTGGTTAGCAACGTAGTTATAATTGAACCCCTTAGGTGCCCGAACGTACCGTTAAAATATTTAGGTGGTGACTCTTCAAAATATGCAAACCCCTTTCCCAAAAGGAAAGAGTTGTCCCAACAAATGTCACAAACCCGATATTCCGCGAGGGAAAAAAAGGGGGCGTGATAGCATGGAGAATCTGCTAGGGATATCCAGGCTTTTACCATTTCATATTGTTTCGTGAATTTGTTCCTTTATTTTAAATACTTGCACTCTTTCCTATTCCCTTTACATGCAATTAATTTTTTACTTCGGATATTTACTTTCCTTCAAAAACGTAACTGACATGTCTCTTTATTCCTTTTGTAACTGCTTTAATTATTACTACCATTTTTACCGCTTTCTTTAACGTGCAAATACGTGACAACTTGTTTTAATACTTATTTCATAAATCATGCTCAACATTCATACTCCACTCGTTCCAAACAAAATACTATAGCAACGCTTGATGAGTGGTTGCTCCCTTCCTATATTATCACCCACTAAATTCGGAAAGGCTTATTTGCGGTAAAATTAGTCGATCAACAGTGCAGTCGACGGTTCCGTGCCTTTTCCCCTTGAGTTGTCCGCTCAAGGGTACCGGTCTGAACCCCTATAGAAACCTTACTCTGCTACACTATTGCATGCATCATGGTCAAACCTAGTCAAGCTAAAGTGTCGTCTGCACGATAGCTTTTAAGATAGCCTTATCCAAAGGTCCACCGGGTTTCCCTAAACCCAAACGGACGCCCTCACGTTTTGTGTATTTATTTGGAGAACTAAATGTTTCCTGCTAATTATTGACGATAAATAGTCGAGTCCAGTGGGGGTAAGGGCCTAACTTTATTTGCTTTGTAGAAAAAATGAGGCACGAAGTCCCCAGATTCTGCATGGTCTCAAACATCCACCCAAAACTGTTGAGTTGGTGGGAGGATCTGCACTCTAATGACAAAGCTATCATCAGGAAACACTTGGGTAATCTACCATCTCTCCTGGAAATCCAGCCTAACAAAATGATAATAGAGGCTGCTACCCTATTCTGGGATCGTGAAAGGTCCGTGTTCCGCTTTGGGAACATCGAAATGGTGCCTTTGATAGAAGAGACATGAGGGCTGGCTAACCTAGTATGGGAAACTCCGGGGTTGTTGATGCCTGAGAACTGCACAGGCAAAAGTTTCCTCAAAATGATGGGTCTGAAAAAGAATGCGAAATTGGTATGTTTGGAGGATTCGTACATTTTTTTTGACTACTTGTACGAAAGGTATGGCTACAGCAAATCATATCGTACCTACCAAGACGAGTTTGCTGTCACCTCTCTAGGACATGTCCATCGCCGAGTGTTCGTGTTTATGGTTTGCTTTTTGGGTTTGATCGTGTTCCCGATGAAGAAGGAAAGGATCCATACCAGGCTAGCCATGGTAACTAAGACCATAATGGAAGGGGTAAATGGGCAAGATTTCAGCATTATGCCCATGATCGTTGCAGACATATATCGGGCCTTAGAAAGGTGTCAACAAGGAGCAAAGCATTTCGAAGATTGCAATTTATTACTTCAACTATGGCTCATGGAACATTTCCAAAAGGGTGAATATTGACAGGACATTCACCGCAGAATATGGGATGACCATATCGCTTTCCATCACCCAAAGCGAATGAATTATATCCTTGACATGTTCGCTCATCATGAAAATGCTGAGGATGGGTTGAGCTTTTTGATAACTTGACTGAAGAAAAGGTTCAGTGGATGTTTGAATGGTTTCCAACGGATGAGTTCATCATTCGATCCCGAGACGCATCATTTCTGATACTGATTGGTCTAAGGGGGACATACCCTTACGTCCCTCTTCGAGTTATGTTGCAAGCAGGAAGGAAGCAAGTCATCCCTAGGGTCGAGAAGATGATCCATCTTCGAGATGACTTTCAAAATAATGACAGTCCTCACCATTGCCAAGCTCAGCACCTGTGGCACTGCAAGGTTATACTTGAGAAAGACATCATCGAGCCAGACATGTATCACACCGGTTGTACCCCTTTCTATCTTGGTTAGTTAGAAGAGGATATGGGTGGTTAGAGCAAGTCGGGGTACGTCCGAAGTCAGAGGGTTATAGATGAAAGGGCCGAGTCACAATTTACAACCAACTGCGCAAAAGGATCCGGGAAAGTGAGGATGACCACTACAAGATACATGAGTCCAACAAAAAACTGATCGAGGAATGTAAAGACATGGCTATCAACGCCAACAAGAGCCTGGGTTACTTGGAACGAGGTATAATTCAGCTGGAAGAAAAGTTCATCAAAAGAATCGAAGATTGTCAAAAGGTTGAGGGAGCTGCAGGGGGATACCTAGCCAGAACCTACCTGCTGCTGGGACTTCACGAGCTGGGAAAACTGTACAAGGAAAGCAAGAATGCCGAGTTTGGGGAAGGTCCTTCTGGGACCAAGTAAATAGGAGTGTCTTTTATTTTTCTATCAATGTAATAAGGCCAACGGCCATTAGTGACTTTTATTTTTTGTCTATTGTTTAGGATTTGTCTATTTTTCTTATCATTAAAATGAGGCATTTAGCATTTTAAGTTATCCAAATCAATTTTTCGCTAGGCCTACCTCGGGCACAAAAGAGGTCCCCAAATTAGGACGCGCTTTACATTCCCGCACTATGTGTTTAAATACCGCAATATTTTTCATAATCCTCACTGACTTGGATACTTTTGTTTTTGTTTTCCTCTTTCTTTATTTATTTATTCCCCTCCCCAAAGGTTAGTTCGTGCATTCTGGCATCGTCATCATCTCACACAAGATCCAGGGCCCGACGAGTCCCAGGGTAGCAAGGCTAAAACAAGCATTACTTACTGTTTTATTTACTAAAATGATTTACCCTTTTTGCATTTTTTAATTCCTGCAATAAGATCCTCAATGTTTGAAACAATTATCCAATTTATCAAAAGCATTTTTTTATTTTTCTTATGAATCAATATTTATTCCTATCATTTTTCTCTCATTGCTTTACGTATACAACATTACTATTACCTGTCTTGATGAACCGATGACTGTGACATGCAATGAGACAACGCAGCACACAGACGTAGATTCAGAAGAAGATGACATACCTGACGAGATTGTCAAAGAAGTTGAGAATTTTGAGAACAGACCTAAGTCCGGCCTGTACGAGACTAAAAGCATCAACCTGGGAGATTCAGAAAACATCAAGAAGATACTAAGAAAGATGATAGAAAGGCACAAGCAGTGGCACGAGAAGTTATCATTTGCCTTATTGGGATATCGCATCTCAACAGGGGCAACTCCCTATATGCTAATTTGAACTACGCCCGACCTGATTCCCATTTAAGAGGGGATATGTAGGCAGCCCTATGTGTTCGGTCACAATTCAATAAAAATCTATTTTTCCACGCAATTAGAAACTGGGGCAGAATTTTGAGAAGGACCCTCAAAATTCCGAAGCAAGTTCAGCCAGTCGTCACGCGAGCAGCAGTCAGAGGCGTCCACCCAGCAAACTGGGGCAGAATTTTGAGGAGGACCCTCAAAATTCCACAGTACGAGAGGTCGCGATGTCTCAAGTCGTGTCATGTCGTGGGTTCATCTAAAACTATTTTAGATTATATTATACTTTTACAAAAATCATGCATATCTATTTTTTGTGAAGTAGCTTGTTTAGTGAACGCTACCCCAATGACACATACAGTATCATCATGATCAAGCAAACGAGCCAAGCGGAGCTAGTAGGAATGCGAACTAACCTTTCCCCTTTACAAAACTCACGATTTTTCTTTGGATGCAGGCGCAAAATGCAAAAGCCCCGAAATATATTATCCTCTCCAAGGACAGACATCGTTCCTCAAACTCGTCATGCCAACACTTATTATCAGCACAAACAATGCTTCATTATCACAATGCTCTACCGCAGTTTAACACCAGCTAAGAATTTTTATTGTCCTTCCTTAATCTTGCATAAGGCTAACTTTATGCCTTCCAATACTAAACGATGTCTCCATCTGCATTCGCATATTGCATAGGATACCTTTATGCCTTCCGAGACTAAACGATGTCTCCATCTGCATTCGCATATTGCATAAGGCTACCTTTCTGCCTTCCGAGACTAAATGTTGTCTCTATATGCATTTGCATGTTGCATAAGGCTACCTTTCTTCCTTCCGAGACTAAACACTGTCTCCATCTGCATTCGCGTGTTGTATAAGGCTACCTTTCTGCCTTCCGAGACTAAACGTTGTCTCCATTTACTTTTCAAAAGCAACCCCTGTCTCTATCATTCGCTTCCTTTCGGGCTAAGCTCTGCCCTTTTTAATTCGCAAGACTAAGCTCTGTCTTGTCAGCATCATGTTATTCCATCTTCATGGGCTGAAATATCGCCAACTTATCCAAAGGCGTTATCGTTCGGAGGCACCATCTTCATGGCCAGAGAACACCATGTCATGGCCTGAGGATCCCTTTTTATCAGCTTGCATATCATTATTCAAAGGCATCATGGTTCAGCGGCACCATCTTCATGCTCCGAGAACATCATTTCATGGCCTGCGAATCCTCCATCAAGCAATTCATGGCCCAGGACATCATGGTCTAAGGAAATCATCCTTAACCATCCAAAGACAACATTCATAGTCCAACATGGATTTGCATCATGTTTAAATTACGTACGATATATGCTTGTAATTCATTTGCAGGTAATTCGTCTAGCAACAGCCATCCAGGCAGGAGCGGTCCCGCTCCAGTTCTCCTAACTATCCCATAAGCCACTTGATCACCCAAATCTGCACTTTGCGTCCATCCTTATAAAACTTCATCGATTTACTTCGCTGGTGGCTCCTGCACTACATACGTCCTAATTCCTGTAAAACCAGGGATATGTAGGCAGCTCATAAACCAGGGTGCGGCCCGAACCTTTCAAGCTATTTCCACTCGGTCAAATTGGCCATCATGTCTTTACCCGACAACTCTTCCATCCGTCCCGGGTAAAGAGGGGCAGTTGTTGATACCCAATTTTTCCTTAAATTATTTTTAAATTTGCATATATACCTTCAAATTCAAGTTCCATAACAATTGGTATTTTTCCATAATTTTCTCATATTTTTACAAATTTATTTTCAATTTATCCAGTATTTTTATCTCTAATAATTAATTATAAATTGCATTACAAATGATTCCAAAGACATATCTTGACTTAATACATTATTTTTGGCCTTGGTAATATCAAATTATTTCACAATTAGCCAGATTGGCACTCTTTGACTATAATTGCAACAACTTTGTAATTATAGCCTAAGCATATGTTTTATGCTAGCCCAATAATTAGTCATTTTATATTTTAAATACTAATTAATCATGATAATTTAATTTTATTAACTATCAATTTTATTTTTATAATTATCAACTATTTTTATAAATTATTTATCTATTTTTATGGGGTATTTGACAAATAGCCATTTTCCATTTCAAATCTAACCTATTAAAATCGGACCCCTTACCTACTTAAACGACCCAATATCCCAGACCCAATTCCATACCCGACCCAACCCCAAACCAATCTGAGTCGTTGATCAAGTTAGATCAACGACCCAGATTTCTATTTCCTTAATTAATTCAAACTAACCCCCCCCCCCCAACCCCTCTCATTCTCACCGACTCACATCTCTCTACTCTCATCCCTCTCTCTAGTCTCTTCTAGAGACTTCTGTCTCTTCAGCTCCGATGGCTCTCTTCATCTTCTCTGGCCACCCCTCGCCGGAGACCCTGAAACCTCCATCACCCCTGCTTCACATGGCTCTCTTATGCCGATTTTGTCATCCCTAAGGCCCTCAAAGGGCGAGAACCTGTCTACTTACACCAATGGTGTGCATGTCTCTTCAAACCTCCAAAGCTTGATTCCGAGTAGGGTTTATGACTCTGAGGCTCGAGCCAGTGTTGTTCGAGGTCTTTCTCATCTTCTCTGATGATTTCTGTAAAACCCTAATGTTTGAAACTTTTGATTCTTTTAGATCTACCCTATATCTGTGCTTGTTACAAGTTATTATGAGGTTTTCCTTAAAGGTTTTCTATCTTTTTCCTAAAAGGTTCTTCACTTCCAACTAGGGTTTTCTAAAACTGTTCTTCGAAAATGATTTCTTCAAATTTTAAGTGTTGAACTGTGTTTTTCTCATATGCTTAAACACTTTTGCTAAGTATCTCTTTTAATCACGATTTATTATGTTAAAACTTTAGTTTTAACCCTGAATTCTAATTTTGTGTTGTTTCTATTGAGTTGTTCTTTTGATTTGTATGTGTGTCTGTTTCCCATGAGTGGTCCTTGATTCTTTCTGTGTTGTTTCTATTGAGTTGTTCTTTAGATTTGTATGTGTGTCTATTTTCCATGTGTAGTCCTTGATTATTTATGTGATTTTACCCTACCATACTTATTAGGGTTTCTGACTATTCATCTTTTGCCTATATCCTGACTACCCTTTGTGATTCTGATTTTGTCTATTACCTGTTTACTACATTCATGCTCATAATGTCATGTACTGGCATAAAGCCCTGATTCTATGTGATTCCTACTTTGTTGTGCTATCGAACCTTTGATTATATTGCTTCTTGCCTAATATATGTTTATCCCTCTTAAATCAACCTATTCTTTTTAACATGCTTGAATCCCTGAATGATTGTGAGTAGTACTATACTGATTTTCACACGATATTCTGATTCTGAATACTTACTTAAATACATGAGGCTTTCCTTTAATTAGCACTAATTTCGGATCCCTGATACCCTGTGATTGATACCCTTTGCTGATTTCAGACCTTTGAATTATTTTTAGGCCCTATTTTGTGGTTAATTACACTATTTATTGTCTCTTGACATTGTTTCCTTAATTGAAAATTTCTAAACCTAGCCCTAATTACCTATGCTATACTTATTTACACATTTACCTTTTTCCTTACTTGTTACCTGTTTATTACCGTTTGAAGTTAACTCCCTTAATTAAGGGAGTACTTGTATTGATTGATTGCACTGATTGATTACGAGTCCTACCTTATTTTACCTAGCCTTCAGTTTTTTATATATATGCTCTCTTTAGGATAGACAAACACGAACTGATCTGTTCAAAATCTCTCTCTCACAATTAAAAAACTCTCTGCTCTCTCTTCTGTGCTAGCTACTACTATTCTAAGTTAGTCGGTTGTAAGCCAAGGCTAACTATTATGCATCTCCTACTTCTTGTTTGTGTTACTGCTTTCTTCACTTCACTGGTATGTTCTAACTTAGATTTCAGTCCTCAAACCAACGTGTTTCTATCACTGTTGTAATCCAGTGTGTTTCTAATTTGCTTTACTTATTCTTCAACATGTATCTAGGATCCTGAACTCCCCTCTGCATGTTAAGTTAGGCTTTATTTGACCAGCATGTTTTTGTATACTTAGCACCTTCTTCTTACATGAATCCCCATGCCTATGATTGGTACATTAGTTTAATCATGGCCTTAGCTGCTTTGGTGTTAATCTAACCTAGTACTTTACTGTACCCCTAATACTCTAAACCCTTAGAAGTTTATGATTGTATGCCTATATATGTGTCTGCATGTTACATGTTTGCCTCACATGCTTTGTATTTGTCCCTCAAATTCCATTACCCGTGTTTGTGATTGTTGGACCATCCCTGGTCTTTTGTGTGATGTTGAACTTCTATTTCCCTCTTCAAAACTGTTTTCTTACTTACCCTTTCTCAAAATTGTTTTCTTGCTTAAACCCCTTTTAAATAAAAAGCACTCTCACATATACTCTTAGAAATCTAGGTTCCGCCCCTTCTGTGTGAGCATTGCCTTGGGACCCTTGAGATCCCTCTAAACTTTGAAACACAGAGGTTGGCCATTCCACACTGCACTTACTTCATTTTGGCTATAAAATCTAGGTGTGAACACTGCCCGGGAGCCCTTGAGGTCCTTAGGGAACTCTGACACACCCAGATTATGAGAAGGTTGTGAAATAATACCTGGCATTGAGGACTTGGAAACTTGAGCCTATTCTGTAGGCTCCCTATAGTTAACTTCTTATTTTCCTTCTATTTCAGTTGTGTAATTCGTATTCAATGGCCTGTAATAATTATTTGTAAACAACTCTGGGGTCGAATAGTGAAAGATGGATGGGTGATATGCATGATGTAGTGTAATTAACGGTAGAAACCATGCCTCTAGGTTTATTTTCTCTACGCGCAATAGCAGCCATGTTTAGGAACACCATACCATGTATTAGATATCATTCTACGTAGGATGTATGTATGTTCACATCTCATCCCCACGCTTAGAAATCTTGCCTATAGGATAAATAATTACAACAAAATAAGTTGTTATTACGTGATTCTGCCTATGTTTTGAAATTTCATTAGAAGTACTGTCTTAGGATAAATAAGATGTAATCATGCCTCATCATGCCATACACGTAGAAGATCCTGTTTTAGGTAAACAACGATTAAAATCTATCACCTATGTTATTCCTGAAACTTTGCATAATGCTATGATTCTATGTGCATTTAGAAATCATGTTTATGTTATTATGCATCATGCTGCATTAGATATCATGCTATAGGATCGTATCTATTTAACTGCATTTAGTCTAAACACAGAACAGTCCCTTGTTCTCAGCAACTGGTAATTAGTCTTTGTACATCTTCACACCTAGAATCGCATGTTATTAGCTAAACAACTTAGAGTCATTAACTAATCTGAATAATTGTTGCATGTTATCCAACACTTAGGCAAGCCTTAGGTAATTAACTTAAAAAGATAAAATCAGAACTGTCTTTGTGATCATGTTTAACTGTCAGCATGCTTAAAATCAGTAGGCAAGCCTGATTAAGACTTCCTCTCTGAGTTATGCAATAATCTGTCTTTGTGTTATCACCTAGATACCATGCTTTAGGATTCTGAATTAATATGGACCTTAATTGTGTATGAGACATGCTGCTTATGTGTACTGTGTGTGGAGGAATATTTGAGCCTTTATCTGTTTTCTATGCTTTCCTTTATCTGCAGTCCTACTTGTTTTGTTATCTGTCGCCTTAGAATTTTACCTTTAAAACTTGAGGGTCTACCTAGCACCTCCTTTAGGATAGGAGTCCTAATTTCTTCCGGGACTGATAAGAAGGGACGGGTAACAGCATGCGATAGAGGTCGAGACCAACACTCATTTTAATAACCTTACGGGGTAGGAAGGGTAGAATATGGATATGATGACCGGTGGGCTAATACCACGTATAGCCCCTCTTCGATGAGTGATTACCGGGTGTTGCATTGATGTGATCCATATTATTAACCTAGGAAACCTTTGTATGCTAGTTCGTAATTCCTTTTCAAAAGCTAATCTTCTTTACTGTTTTTCTAAACATCTACATGTTTAAAACTTGAATCCCCTCTTATTTGAGCCTTTACTTGTTATTTGCTAGTTGTACAAATTCACGAAACCATTTGGCTGGGAACCACACTTGTGGATCCTGAGGGGTGCCTAACACCTTCCCCTTAGGATAATTTCAAGCCCTTACCCATATCTCTGGTTAGCAACATAGTTATAATTGAACCCCTTAGGTGACCTAACGCACTGTTAAAATTGTTAGGTGGTGACTCTTAAAATATGCAAACCTATTTCCCAAAAGGAAAGAGTTGTTCCAACCAATATCATAAACCCGATATTCCGCGAGGAAAAAAAAGGGGGCGAGACAATGTTCTTTCGGGGTTTGTATGGCACTGTGTCATTTTCCTCTCCGTGGTTATGGTAATGCACTTAGAGTACTTGATGTCGAATTGCGTGTGGTTATTGATTTTGAGCAAGGTAGCTTGAGGTATATGCCATGGATCAGTGTTTGGATGGGGCATGCATTGCAGCGATATTATGTTGAGGTATGAACCTTTGTGTTAGATTCGTATGATGTTCCTACGGGGTGTGATGGATTTTAAGTATTTCGTTGTGGCAGTACTTGTTAAGCTTGCGGGACAGTTCTCTCGTTTGAGTCCTTTTTTTCATGATTTGAGTATATTTGGATTGTTTCTTATTGGTGCACGGATTGCACGAATTGTGGCTTTAGATTGTGTTGATGTGACATGTCACTAGAATGATTGTGTTGGATGAGATGAGGTCATTGGACCTAGTATGGATACTATTGTAATTGATTACAGCATAGTTGGAAGGATAATATCGGGAGTCAATTTAGAAATAGGCTATAGTTCTTGTCGAATGAGGGAGGGTTCCATGACTTGTTGGTCTGATAAGTGGTTACAAGTTTCTGCGTGTTTATTTCATCATTGGCAGTGTACAAAGATTCAGAACAAGATTTTAGTTGATATGAGGTTCGTTACCAGTGACGAGTTAGTTATCGAACAGCTATTGCGGTCGAAAGTTATCGCTATGAGTATTTGAGTTGTGTGGTATATCTTGTGATTGTGTCGTGGGTCATGGTTATGGCTTGATACATCTTGTTCAGACTTATACAGTGTGTATATGTGAAGTTCAGGTCTTGTAGTGATTCTGAATGTTGGAAATTGGATATTGTGGTTTATGGACTAAGGATAGAGTAATGATATTCAGTTGTGTGGTGTGGTCGGGCCTAGTTGAAATAGGTTGACGTGGTATCAACTCCGAGCATGTACATGGTAAAGTTATACGGCGGTTTGATGGCCTTGGAAACAACTCTTGGCACGTTCGAGGAAGAACGTATGTTTAAGTGGGGGAGAATGTAACGACCCGAACGGTCATTTTGAGTATTTGCACTTCGCTCGGTAGTTTGGGGGCACGAGTATCTCTGTATGATGTATTAGGACTAGTGTGCAATATTTGATTTTATTCCGAGATGATTTGATATGTTTCGGCGCGAGTTTTTGGAAGTCAAAAGTTCGAAAGTTCATTAAGTTTGATTTGAAGTGTGTTTCATCGCTTCGATATTGTTATGCAATATTTGAGGCCTCGAGTAAGTCCGTATTATATTATGGGACTTGTTGGTATGTTCGTACAGGGTCCCAAGGGGATCGGGTGAGTTTTGAATAGAATTGGGTTGTGTTGCGCTCGTTTTTCTTATGTTTCGACGTCGTTTCTTCAAGCATAAATGGTACCACATTGAACAAATGAGATCCGATTTCTGTTTTGGTTGAAGCATTAAATCTGTATCGTAATTACAGATCTGTATCAAAAAGAATCATCGAATTTGGACATCGTATGAGGATTTTATGGTCATTTTACTAAGAATTGGGTTGCTAGATTTTTCAGATTTACAAAATTGCCATTGACTTCGTATTTAAAAATATGCACTATTTCAAATATTGAAACCAACATATCTCCTTCATTATAAGGTCAAATGGAGTGATTCAAAAGCCTATCTTGACTTAAATTTCACAAAGAATCCATTGGAGGTATCAAAAGCAAGTTTTGTAATCGTTTGACATGCAAAGCCAGGTAGAACAACTGGGCAGAAGTACTTAATACCGAAGGTGTGTTCATTTAGTCATATTTTGAGTTGGGAGCTCGGATATGGGCAATTTTTGGAGGATATTTTCACCATATGGATTGGGGTAAGTGTTCTATACGTTATTTGGTTATATTTCATGAATCCATATTCATTTTTAGCATTTGATTGATGATTTCAAAGTGAAATTTGGTGATTTCGTCTAAAATTTCATAAAGGGAATTTTTGAGTTTTGAACATCGATTCGGAGTCGGATTTGAGTGAAACTAGTATAGTTGTACTCCTAATTGAATGGGTTATCAAATTTTATGAGTTTTGTCGGGTTCCGAGGCCCGGGCCTGGTTGGGCTTTTTGGCCGTTTTTTGGGCTTTTGATCAAAAATTTAACCTTTTTCGATTGGCATTGGTTCCTTTAGCATTGTTTGATGTATTTGAGTTGTTTTTGGTTAGTTTCAAGCTGTTCGAAGGTCGGAAAACGCGGGATGGCATTTTTGGAGCATCGCTTGGCTTGCTCGGTATTGGAATTGGCTTATTCGAGGTAAGTAACTCTTCTAAACTTAGTGATGAGGGTATGAAACCCCGAATTACGTGTTATGTGATTGATATTAAGGTGACGCACATGCTAGGTGATGGGCTAGTACACCCTGTGAATTGTGACTTTGTTGTTTCCTTGGCACTATATAGTGGCCTTATATTGTTGCTATTTGTGTTGTCACCATGTGATAAAGTAATTGAGCTGTCAATCATGCTAGATATCATGTTAGGCTTTATGATGATGCTGTTGGGACCCATAGTGGTCATTTCTTACTGTCATCTTACTGATTTTACTGATATGTCCGTACTCAGTAATATCCATGTATTCATATCATATCTCAGTCTCAGTTGTTATTTATTTCTACATCATATCATTGTTGTCGGGCTAGTTCCATTACATTGAGAACCCGAGAAATTGGAGAGATTGATGACTGAGTGAAGCCGAGGGCCTGATGGTGAGGATGTTTATGGGATTGGGCTGCACGCCGAAGCATGTTTTACTGATTTATGCCACGATTGGCATGTTATAGTGCTTGGGCTAAAAGAGCCCCTCCAGAGTCTGTACACCCCCCCAGTGAGCACAGGTACCTACTGAGTGCGAGTGTCGAGTGACAAGTGATTGGGAGGACTGAGTGACCGTGAGGAATGAATGGTTGTGAGGACGAAGTGACTAGGAGGACTGAGTGACTGGGAGGACTGAGGGAATTGATACTCTGAGAGTATGCATATGGTTTTATCACTAAGTTGCATAGCATTTGATATGCACACTTGACATACAGACATAGAGATCTATTTTTCCTCATGATGTACAGTATCACGTCATTCATGACTTCTCATACATATTGAATATAGGCATGGAGATGTACTTTCGTCATGCTATCTGAAAATGAAACATTTACACGATGAAAAGTTTTTGGGAAACATTACAGTTTTCAAGGAAGAATACGGTTTTCAACTTACTCATATTTTTGGCAAAATTTTCGATAAAAGACTTGGATTTTTCACTGTTATATTTGAAAAGCAAAACTATTTTGGGAAACTACGAAAAGGCCGAGCATTTTATCTCTGGGCTACTTCTTTATTTAATTGCTTTACATTGTTACAAACTACTGTTGGTTATTGGTGTTGGACTTGATCTATGTTCCAGCTCGTCACTACTTTCAATCTAAGGTTAGGTTTGTTACTTACTCAGTATATGGGGCCGGTTGTACGGATACTACACTTCTGCACATTGCGTGCAGATGTTGGCTGTTGTTGTTGCTGTGTTCGATAGTTGCTGGATTTGAAGAGGTACCTGCATCCCTGTGGTAGCTGCCTCTTTTGTTTGGGGTAGCCTTAGATTCTAAAACTCTATTTATGTATTTTCAAACAGACGATGTATTATTTCATTTCAGTTTTGTAAATTCTATTCTTAGACGCTCATGATTTGTACTACCAGTCCTTGGGAAAGGTTTAAAAATTGAGATAATTCCTTTTGATTGTCTTATTACTATTATTTTAATTAGGCAGTTATTAGTTGGCTCACCTAGCGTGTTGGGTTAGGTGCCATCACGACTAGTGGATTTGGGGTCGTGACAACATGACACTAAGTTTTTAATTCCTTTTGACATTTAAAGGCCTTTAATTTTGTTTTACGTGATTTTGGTTTATTTTTTGGCTTTGTGGTGCATTAGTTTTTTCTTTTTTAATTGGTAGGTACTTTTATCTGGAGTTGAAGATATTCTTATTAATTTAAAAATAAACTTCCATTGCGTATATGTTGATTTGAAAAACAATACATTCATCATGCTACTGAGAAACTTAATTCCGTCAAATAGCTTATGCAATGGCATAAGAATGGTATGTAGAGGTTTTGACAATATCATTATACATGAAAAAGTCATGTTAGGTCAACGTACTTTCAAGCATGTATTCATCCCCAGAATTCAACTTGCACATCCAAAAAATATATCGAAAAATAATTTTCTATACGCTTGTGTTTTGCAAAGACAATAAGAAAAGCACAAGGGAAAATAATTTCAAATATTAAATTGTATATGCCGCAACATATTTTCTCATACGGACAATTATATATTATACTTTTAAGAGGAATATCAATATTCACAATAAAGTTTTGGTCATGACGGAGCAACCAAAGCGTCAGAAAGAAACATACATAAAGAATATTGTCTACAAAGAAGAGTTAAGTAAGATAATTATAAGTATATAATAATATTATCTAACTAACATGACTAAATTGATCATTTTTGCAGGTTTGAATGACAATATTTAATCATTTTGAATTCACGTATTATGTTAATGTAATGATATTTGTAGACACTGAAATTTTAACAGATCAAGATAAGTCCTAAATTCAAGACAACTCTTGAAATATTAGGAGTCTATTCGGGCTACTTGGTGGCTACTCCACTCAAACCCTAATTTAGGCCTATAAATAAGGCTACATATGTCCTTCAAAGAGGACCTCAGCAATTCCATAAACTCTCAGAATATGCACAAAGAGATCAAGAAGTGGCCGGATAATTCTTGATAATCAAATAATTCAAGAAGATCCACAACATACTTCATGGATATCAAATAAATCCATGAAAGCCCGCATCATCCTACGTTCGAGAAATACGCTGCTTCAGCCCTCGAATCACGGAGATAATCAGGAGATAAGAATCAAGGGAACAAACAGAATTGTATCCGCATCATTTTATCAATAAAATTATGTTTCTTCATATTTATATTGTGATTTCAATTTATTTTTGTATCACATATAATTTGTTGCAAACAAACTGGCAAGCCCAGTGGGACCAGTTCTACCTTTCATCTCTTCCTCCTGCAAATCAAAAACTTCAAGTTTCAAGATTATATGTTGTGATGATGGTCGGATACTTCAAATCTGGTCTTCAAGTTTCAGCAAATCTACACCTCGACAAACCTTGAAGTTGGGGGCATTTGTAGACACTGAAATTTTAACAGATCAAGATAAGTCATAAATTCAATACAACTCTTGAAATATTAGGAGTCTATTCGGATTACTTGGTGGCTACTCCACTCAAACCCTAATTTAGGCCTATAAATAAGGCTACATATCCTTCAAAGAGGACCTCAACAATTCCATAAACTCTCGGAATATGCACAAAGAGATCAAGAAGTGGCCGGATAATTCTTGATAATCAAATAATTCAAGAAGATCCACAACATACTTCATGGATATCAAATAAACCCATGAAAACCCGCATCATCCTACGTTCGAGAAATATGCTGCTTCAGCCCTCGAATCACGGAGATAATCGGGAGAGAAGAATCAAGGGAACAAACAGAATTGTATCCGCATCATTTTATCAATAAAATTATGTTTCATCATATTTATATTGTGATTGCAATTTATTTTTGTATCACATATAATTTGTTGCAAACAATATTTTTTAGCGTTTAAATTATTTTTGTATTATATATAATTCTCTCGTTACTTTAATTTCGAATTCCTTCATAAATAATTGCCTAAATCACTATGTGTAATTTTTAACATTCATAGAAACTAGTTTAAATAAAATGGTCCAAATGAAGCAAAGTTGTCGAGAGTTCGTTCAACCTTATTGTCACTAACTTGTTTTATTATTTATTTACTTTTTTATACTCACTACTTAGTATTGAGGTTTTAACTATTATTTAGGTTGTAGTCAAATCAAATAACCCATTTTTTTTAATTATACTTTTTCCCTCTTCTTTTATACAAACCAAACAATGAGAACAAACGCATAAAATTTTGGGAAAGTACGGGCTATGTTCATTTATAAGTAGCTTATTATAAAAATTGATCAATTTATAAAATATTGTTAATATTAGCCAACTATTACCAATATTAGCTAATTAGCTATTTGTAGTCAAAAAAGGTCAAAATTTTGTTTTCTTTTAAGTGGGTGTTATTAGAATAGATTACGTACATATTAAGGTTGGCAGGTGGGCCGGGCCTGACCCGAGACCGGACCGGGCCCATGTGGGCTTGTGGGCTAAACGGGCCGGCCCGTGGCGAGTCCGGTCTTGGCGGGCCTCGGAGCCCATATGGGGTGGGCCTTTGGTTTGGAACCTTGAGCACAGGACCGACAGGCGGGCCTGGGCCGGTTCAAACGGGTCATACAGGCCCAACGACTCTTTTTTTTTATAAAAAATAATAATTTTTTTATTTAAAAAATGGCCAACGGTCAGAATTTTAAAATCTAACCGTTGGCCCTTTAATTTAGCCGTTTGGTATTTTTAAAAATAGTCATTTGGCCCCCAAACTTTATTTTAACCCTAAACTTTTTATAATTATACTTTTTTCCTATTCTCAACTATAAATACCCCCTCATTCTTTCATTTTTACTCAAAAAATCATCAATCTCTCTCTAATTTCCATCTATTACTTTATTATTGCAATTTGTGAAAAATTGTGAAGTTGGTGAATTGAAGTATTCAAGTCTTCAACATTATACAATTTTCAAGAAGTTGTTCGTCAATTTGGTAAACTCGTTCCAACTCTTAAGTTTTAATATTATAGTTTCGTTTGTTTAATTTGTTTTCCTTATAATTAATATGGACTTTTCTTTGAAAAAAATGTTTGGTGATAAGAAAAAATCTAAAATTGATGAATCTAGTAGGCAAGCTAATACTACTCCCCCGGCCCCGGCTCCCCGACCCAGACCTGTTACCCGTCCTCCTCTACCTGTTATTCTTGATAGTGATAACCCTTATTTTCAATTTACCGATAGTCAATTTATACATGATCTTACATCAGGTTCACAATTAAATGATGAATATATGAATGTTCTTTATGGTAACCCAACTATCGATGAAAATGATGAGGAAAATGTTGATTTAGATGAAACGCAATCGGATTTAGATGATACACCTACTAGTCATGTTGCTAACTAAACTGATAATAATCCAAATGATACTCCGGCTGACCCTCCTGTAGTAACCCCTACTTTTAATAAACCTTTTAAACGGTCCGAAACATCTCTTGTTTGGCACTTTTTTACTCAACTAAGAGATCAAAATAAGGCTAAGTGTAAAACTTGTGGGCTCTTGATGTCTCATAAATTTACTGGAGACCGTGGCGGTACGGATAGTTTGACCAGACACATAATGAAACACCCTAATGATAAAGCTAGATTACTTCAAATAAAAGCTAGGCAAGAGGGGACAAGTGTAGGGACTCAGGTTAACCCTAGTACCGGTTCAAATTTAATTCAACCGGGAATTAACACTATTACCGGTGGCATTTTGTATTACGATCCAAATAAAGATCGTGAAGAATTGGCAAAAATGGTTACTGTTATGTGTTTACCATATAGTTTTCCCTCTAACCCTCACTTTGTCCATTATATTAGAAGAATTTTTAATCCTACTTATAAATGATGGCCTCGCACAACCGTAAAGGCTGATATTTATAAATATAAACATGAATATGAACCATATTTGTGCTATTTATTTACTCATATTAGTAATCGTATTTTTATTACTACTGATATTGGTAGGAGTGGTAATGACTGTGATTATCTTACTGTTACCACTCATTGGATTGATGAGGAATGGATAATGCAAAAACGCATTATTGCTTATAGAATAATTACTTCAAGTCACACAGGTAAGTTTATTGCTAAGACAGTTGCAGATATTTGTAGATATTTTTGCATTAGAGATAAAATAATGTCAGTTTCAATGGATAATGCTTCTAGTAACACTAATGCTATAGGCTTTCTTACAACTACACTAAGTCCTGCATTTAGTAATATTTTTCATGTTAGATGTATTTGTCATATTTATCATTTAATCGTCGGTGATGGTCTGAAAACTTTAAATGCTAAAATTGTAAAGGTTAAATTCTCTCTTCATTGGATTTTTTATTCAAACCGTAGAAGTAGAGTTAGAGAATATTATAAAAAATGTGATGAATTTGGCCTTAGAGAAAGAAAGGTTCCTAAACCTTGTCCGACTAGATGGAATTACTTGTATGAAAGTTTAGTTGTTGCATATGAATATAGAAACCCAATAATCGCAACGTATAATGCTCGTGTTGGTGGTGGTGGTGATGATGATGATGAGCACCTTACAAATCAAGATTGGGCTAATGTTAAAATTCTTCTAGATTTTTAGAATATTTTTATGTTGCTACAAATGAATTATCTGGGAATATTATGCTACTATTTCTAACTGTTTAGTTTATATTTCAGCACTTGAAGAATTATTTACTCAATTTTCAGAGAGTGGGGTAGTTTACCAACATGCTATTGATGCTATGAAAGATAAGTTTAAAAAATATTTTTTTCCCTTTCCCCCCTCTTTATGGTGTTGCAGTCATGTTAAATCCTACCATGAAATTAGGAGGTCCTCACTATTGGTATACTCAAATTTATAATGCTTTACCACTTTCACTGAGGAATATGCTACACTTAAAGATTAAAAAGCCTCAATTAAAATAAATGCTCAAACAATTTATGATGCTTATCAAGTTGCATTAGATCATGCTAGACCAAATGTTCCAACTCCTACCTCGTCTAGCTCGCAGTCATCTAAAAGATCTGCGGGACTAAAAGCACTTAGTTCTTAGACGGGGTTCAGGGGTTCTCAAGGTAATAATATTGGTGATAGATCACAACTAAATGAGCTTCAAGTTTATTTGTCGCAGGGACTTGAAACAGAGAATCCCGACGGCACCTTCAATGTTTTGGAATGGTGGAAGGACAAAGAAAAACACTATCCGGTTCTTTCAAGGATGGCTCGAGATATTTTAAGTATTCAAGCTTCAACAGTGGCATCGGAGAGCGCTTTCAGTCAAGCGAGACTTCAAATCGGTGATCATAGAGCGTCTATGAGGGAGAGCTTGGAAAAATCAGTACTCTTCAGAGATTGGATCCGTTCGGAAAGAAGAATTTGGACTTGCTGAATCACAACTGGAGATAGACGAAACTTATAAAGAAATGCTAGCGGAACTTGCGGAGGATGCTTCTTCGCCTGGAAGTGGTGATGAACAAGCTTCTTTTCCGCCACTACCAACAGAAATTCCTCCGAACCTTGAAGGATTTATGAAATTTGTTAGAGATAATATGTAGATTAATATGTAACTTGTATTTTGGCACATCTTGATTAGTTTTTTTTCTTTTTAATGGTGGTATTAGTACCTTGTTGTGCTCATTCCATTGGAGGGAGGAAGACTAAGAAAGATATTGTCATTTTTTTAAATGTCGTTATAATAAAATATTATAAGGTATTTCCTTGAATAAAAAAATATCCCGAATCATTTAGGCCTGTGGGCTCGGCCCACTTAGCCCGGGCCCATGTGGGCTTAGGCCCACAGTGGGCCGATTCCACCCATTAGGACCGTTTGGCCCAGGACCGTTTGGCCCAGGACCGTTTGGCCCGGGCCCACCAGAACCCGAACCTGTTTGGCTCAGGCCCGGCCAATATCACAGCCTTAGTACATCTTAAGGAGTTTGAATATTAGTTTAGGATGATTTGGTACAGTTTGAAGGTGGTTCGAATTGAAAATTCGAAGTAGAAGAGGAACATGAGAAAAAATGATATGTGTATCACATATGTAACATATTTATATCAAATGTGTATCACATGTAGATCCATGTATACCAGTGTGTGAGATACTTGTTTGATATATGTGTCGCAAAAGAATTTTTTGAACTCGATTTTTACTACGAATTTTGATACCAAATCACCTCCAATCTTCCTCAGATTTTGGTTATTGACTCATCTATATGTTTTCAATGAATTTCAATCATACCCATTAAAAAGGGACTTTTTTTTTCTTAGATTGTTGGAAGATATATATATTTTTTGCATTTCATCACCTTATTTACTACCTTATCCATGAAATTTATTTTCCCTCTTGTATCTACTATTAATAATCACGCTTAAAACTATGGAAGGAGATCTTTGCGTGTGATTCTTGGAGAGAGAAAATCTTATTATTTGGATTTTTAATTTTTATATATGCTTGGCTAATTTTGATAAGTTGGAACTTATTTGGAACATTTGTGTAAGACGCCCTAAAATTTTTGCCTTCCTCGCATTTATGTTTTTTAACCTTTTCGTTTTGTCTATAACAATTTTCTTCGCAAGGAAACAAGAGCTAGAACCCATTATATGGCATTTGCCAACTCAGGGATGGTTTGATTTGCTTGCCTTATATATTAATATGTATAATTATGTATAAAATCCAGCATATTTTTTTTTTATTTCTATACATTATTTGAAACGTTATTATTATTAATGTCCATGTTTAGTTAATTATCCCGCATAAATAAATTTTATTTACAAAATATATAAAATCTACCTTAAAAGGCTCCCAAATCCATTATTTGTGTCTTCCATTAAGGGATTTAGTTATACATTTTTCCTTTTTTCTCTCCTCTTCTCTTTTCTTATTTTGCTTCAGTCTTAATTACCCTTAATGTCCATGTTTAGTTTATATTTACAAAACCAAGGTTTTTTATTAACTTTTTCAAGTAGGTATTGTTAAAGGGTAGGATACCTCTTCCTCTTTCCAGTGGGGAAAGAGTTCATCCAGTGCCCGGAGCTCAAATATGTTTCCTGACAAGATATGAGCACCTGTCCAATCAAAATCAAAATCAAATTAACAACCACAATTAAATTCATTTTCAGAATATAAATGGAGTATATAAATTAACTTACCCAGTTCTGCTCCTTTCTCAACAACACAGATAAGTTAGCGTCCTTTTGTTGGCACAACTGTTTGAGCCTCATAGCAGCCGATAACCCAGCAGGTCCACCTCCAACTACCACATCGTATTTAATTGCTTCTCTACTATCCGATTCACTACTACTACTACACCGAACTTTGATTCCAAGATTCTAACTACAATGCAACTGCACATTATTTCTATCCAATTATATACAACTTATTTATATTATTCTATCCAGTTATATATAATTATAATGTCATACAACTTAAGGATAAATTTTATACAATATATCTTTTGTATATTTTGTTATATACAGTAAAATTAAATTTCATAGAATTAATTATATATTATACAACTTATCTACAACTTTCACACATTATTTCTATTCAGTTAAATACAACTACAATAACATACAACTTAAATACAAATTTTATACAATATGTCTTTTATATATTTTGTATCTGATTTATACATAGTAAAAATAAATTTCATACAACTAATTATATATTATACAATTTATCTACAACTTATCTACAATTTTCTTATAATTTCAATAATTTTTCTACAATTTTATTATAATTTCGTAAATATAGTGCATATCACGTCTTCTTCTTCTTTTTCTTCGAGTTTCAATCTGAAATTCAGCCAAAATCAAGTCTAATCTTCACCAAAACACCCTCAAAATTGAGATATAAACTCCAAATCATATTCCCAATTGTTTGCAACAACATCCAATCTAAACAAATAATGATTTTTGAAAACCCAAATTCGAATCCAAAGCTTCAAAGCTTTCAAATGGTTGTCAATGATGGAATTGCTGCTCTCTTTTTCTTTGCTTTACATTACTGAAATTAGGGATTGAGAGATAAAGAGAAACATAGAGAGAATACACAAATCTTTGCAACAACACCCAATTCAAACAAATAAAGTTTTTTGAAAACTCAAATTCGAATTCAAAGCTTCAAAACTTTTTAATGGAGATATCTTTGTTAGGGCTGTTCTTTGAAGATATCTTCTTCTTCATTGAAAATCAAGCTTTACAAAAGACGTTAATGGAGGTAGGAACTTTGAAGAAGAGTAAGAATTTTATCTGTTTTTTGAAGAATAGTTGCAAAACTTGTATTGTAAGCTTTACAAAACTTGTATTATATGCTGACGAGAAACTCTTTTTATGATTTTATACGGGGTAAAGTGTGAAATAAGAATACGTGTATTAAATAATACACGAATTAAACTAATAACTGACAAAAATTACCCTTTCACTTTAGACTTAAATTCCTCTGTTTTTTGTGTGTATGTAATACATGTATTACGATTTGAGAGTTCGATTATATTGTATAGTGAGTTTTATATTGATACAATTCAATTGTTTTTTATTTGAACATATACTTCAATTTATGACATTGACAATTTAGAATACCTTTCTACCTTTTACACACACACACACACACACACACATATATATATATATATATATATATATATATATATATATATATATATATATATATATATATATATATAATACAACAAATTAAGCATTCAAAAAGAATAATCCCTGCATATAATACCTGTATAACTAATACAGTCAAACCTCTCTACAACATCATTGTTATATAATAGCCATTTACTATAAAAGTCAAGTTTTTATGGAATCAATTTATATGCTATGTTATAATATATGTTCTCTATAACAACACTTCACTATAATAGCCAAAATATCCGAAATTCCAAATGATGTTATAGAGAGATTTGACTGTACCTATATAACGTATCTCCGAACCAAACGATCCCTAGAAAACAAACATCAGCTTAATGCTTTCCTCCGCATATCAAAGTATCCAGCGACCTAACATTATATCGTGACAGTCAAACATGGGATCCTTCTCTTACATCCAAATTTGTTTAAAATATAGACCATCAATTCATAAGCCAAGACTCATCTAATGGCTTGACAGATTGAGTGAAAGACTAGTCCATGCGCAATCAAGATGGAAGAGGATGAGAAGAAACCAGGCAAAAGATTGAACTTGAGAAACTATGAACTGACAATAAGGAAAGGTAAACTATCACAATTGGACATCCCCAAAGGCCAGACATTTTAGTGCATCACTGCACACATCCCTGAAGGAGGAAAAGAGAAGGAAAGAAACGAAGCACACTCTCGTCTCTTCCTTTAGTTAACACTTGAAGTATGACCTATAAATTTACAGGTAAAGAAAACTATGATTTTCTCTTTCTCAGTCTTCCCATATCAAAATCCATAAGCCTTGTTGATGTCGACATAGGAGAAGTTGCTGACAGACCAATGGATTCAGGAATATCCAGATCAACTCTCATAGAAGGGCCTGATATTGCTCGTTTAATATCAATCTCGTTCAGCTGATGGGCTTCAGTTTTTACTTTGGCAATCTGAGTCATGTCAGATAAGTAAATAAGTACTACCTTAAGCTGTCACATTCAGAACCCATTTAATCAGATAAGATAAGTTTCAGAATAAAAAGTGTAGAAGCTTTTACCAGTTCAATGTGGTGACAGGAAGAACAAGCATCAGCAATTCTTTTTTGTAGATCTTCTACTTTCTTTGTTTGGTAATCAAGATTCTCCACTTCATTCCCTTTCTCACCCAGTTGCTGGTACAGAGCTACACAAGAAAAAAAGTAAAAATCAACCAACTAAAATAACATAAAGGCACCAAGAGAAAGGATTTAAGAGATTTTTGCCTTAAATCCAAATAATGTCCTGCAAGAAACTTGTACTAGCAAACTGCACTCTCTGTCACCACATCTAACAACATCATCCTACCCTCGAAAAGATGAGTGATGTACCACAGTGCAATTATATTAGTGAATCTCAGGCCAAATTATTCTTGCAATATATTTTTGCAGAAAACAGCAGGACTTGCACGATTTCTTTGACTTTGAGTGACTTCTGGAGTACTCCATCCTTTATTGGCATTCAGAATAATATCCAATTCATTGAGGACTCTTACCATACTACAATAAAACTATATGGGTTTACTTTCGCTTTTCGCAGTACAACTTTTCCTTTTTCTATTCCTACAAAGATGAAGAAAAATATGTTTCTCTCATCTGATAATAAACAACAATTCTAACCAATGCTGAAAACTGTACCAAGTCAAAGGACACTTTACTATTGATGTATATTGGTGTAGTTTAGTTGTGGTAAGAAGAAGATGCTCCAGAAATGTGCCATTGTGTTTGATAGCTTTACAAATTTAGACCGAAAGAGATACTTGATTACTTCATATTATATAACGTCTATGACATAACATGACCATTTATTCATTATCAGACAGGAGGCCGAATTGGGTAGCTAACATATGCCTAAGTCCACTGAGTATGCGATCTTGAAATCGAATGGGAGGGGATGGAATTACAAATAGTGCATACCTAAATTCATTCAATATTAAGTACTAATATGTGAAGTGCCTTATGTTTCTTCAACTTTTTTGTTATATTAATACCCTTCAATAACAACAATACTATGCCTCAGTTCCAAACAGAGAATGGAACTTGATTCTAGATAGCTGAAGACGGCATACGATTAATAAGATAGCAAGATGTAAGAACTGCATCCCCTAAAAACGCAGCGGAACATGAGATTGTATGTGTAGGGTACAAGCAATTTCAATAAGATGTCTATTCTTTCTTTCAGCTACCCCATTTTGTTGGGATGTGTACGGACAAGATGTTTGATGAATAATCCCATAGGAGTTCATAAACTGCTGAAATGGGGAAGAAAAATACTCTAGGGCATTATCATTACAAAACGTGGGGATAGAAATCCCAAATTGATTTTGAATTTCAGCATGTAAGGTCTGGAAAATAGAAAACAACTCAGACCGATTTTTCATCAAAAATATCCAAGTGCACCTGGAATAATCATCAATAAAACTGACAAAGTAGCGGAATCCCAAGGTAGAACTGACCCGACTAGGACCCCAAACATCTGAATGGACTAAAGTAAAAGGTGACTCTGCTCGATTATCAAGACGCCGCGGGAAATGGGAGCAGGTATGCTTACCGAGCTGACATGACTCACACTGTAGGACAAGTGAGATAAGCCAGGTACCATTTTCTGAAGTTTTGACAAACTGGGATGTCCCAACTGTTTATGTAATAAATCTAGTGAATCAGTAACGGGACAAGTTATTGAAGGAAGACAAGATATGAGTCCATGTGATTTTGCAAGGATAAGGTAATAAAGTCCATCTGATTCACGTCTGGTACCAATGATCCGCCCTGTACTGCATTCTTGTATAAAAACAAGGTCATCAAGAAATAAAACAGCAGATTTAAGTGATTTGGCTAAGCGACTAACGACTACGAGATTAAAAGGACTACCAGGAACATAAAGAGCTGAGTCTAAAGGTAAGGAAGGAAGTGGACTTGCTTGACCTATTGCAGTTGCCATGGTTTGAGACCCATTGGCCATTGTGACTGTTGGAAGAGATTGAGAATATAATATACTAGTGAAAAGAGATTTGTTACCAGAAATATGATCAGATGCACCTGAATCAATGACCCAAGACTCAGAAGTTTAAGATTGGGAGACACAAGTCATGCTACTATCTGTTGGAACAACGGAGGCTAATCCTGAAGATGTCTATTTACATGCTTTGTACTGAAGGAACTCAATATAATCTGGTAAAGAAACCATCTGGATTGGATTAAATGCATTAGATCCAATGGATTGTGAGTCTAAGGCTTCTAATAAGAATGACATTATAATGTTCACGCCGAAAAAATCAGAAACCCTTCTGGAAATTACTATTAACGCCAGGAAAATCAGAAAATTTTCTAAAAATCACTGTTCACGCCGGAAAAATATAAAGTGGTCGGAATTTGATTTAAATTGGATGGGTAGGCTCGGAATTTCAAGACGATTACATTGTTCCAAGTGAAATTTTTTTCAAATTTTGGCCGAAACAGCCCTCACGCGCCGACGCGTGGGACAGACGCGCCGCCGCCGGCAGAACTCTAGCAGGCGCGGGGGAGCGCGTGAGTGGGCATTTTTAGGTGACTTTTCTAGGGTTTGGTCGCTTATCTCTTGGGAACCTTTTGGTGGTGTTGGATTTTGCACAACACTGATAACTAGTGACTTTGACGCAAATAGTCACTTAGATCGAGGAAAATCGCACGGTGACTGAGTTCTTTCTTCCCGGATGTCGATGGAATAACGCACAGCGATCTCTTCTCACCAAAGCTCTGATATCACCACGCACCACTCCTGACTTATCATCGTCGTCCGCACCTAGCATCAGGTCCAGCTGATTCACGTCCTGCACTTGACCCTGCTAATACTGCGGACTTGTCTCCTCTTAATCAACCGATTGCACTACGAAAAGGTATACGATTCACACTTAATCCTAATCCCCATTATATCGGTTTAAGTTACCATCGTCTGTCATCATCTCATTGTGCATTTGTGTCATCTTTGTCCTCTGTTTCTATCCCTAAGTTTACAAGTGAAGCAATGTCTCATCCCGGGTGGCGACAAGCTATAATTGACGAGATGTCTGCTTTACATACGAGTGGTACTTGGGAGCTTGTTCCTCTTCCTTCGGGTAAATCGATTGTTGGTGGTTCTTGGGTGTATGCAGTCAAAGTTGGTCTAGATGACCAGGTTGATCGACTTAAGGCTCGTCTTGCTGCAAAAGGGTATACTCAGCTATTTGGACTCGATTACAGTGATACTCTCTCCCATGGCTAAAATAGCATCAATCCGCCTTTTCTATCCATGGCTGCTATTCGCCATTGCCCTCTCTATCAGTTGAACATTAAGAATGATTTTCTTCACGGTGACCTTGAGGATGAGGTTTATATGGAGCAACCACCTGGTTTTGTTGCTTAGGGGGAGTCTAGTGGCCTTGTGTGTCGGTTGTGTCGGTCCCTTTATGGTCTAAAGCAGTCTCCTCGAGCCTGGTTTGAAAAGTTCAGCATAGTTATTCAAGAGTTTGGCATGACTCGTAGCGAAGCTGATCACTCTGTATTTTATCGACATTCTGATTCAAATCTCTGTATTTATCTGGTCGTTTATGTTGACGATATTGTTATTACCGGTAATGATCAGGATGCTATTAGTAAGTTGAAGCAACATCTCTTTTAGCATTTTCAAACTAAGGATCTGGCAGATTAAAGTATTTTCTGGGTATTGAGGTCGCTCAGTCTAGCTCAGGTATAGTGATCTCACAACGGAAGTATACCTTAGATATTCTCGAGGAGACAGGAATGACAGGTTATAGACCTGTTGACACTCTGATGGATCCGAATTCTAAACTTCTGCCAGGACAGGGGAGCCTCTTAGTGATCCTGCAAGATATAGGCGGTTGGTTGGTAAATTAAATTACCTTACAGTGACTAGACCTGACATTTCCTTTCGTGTGAGTGTTGTGAGTCAGTTTATGGATTCTCCCTGTGATAGTCATTGGGATGCAGTTGTCCGCATTCTTCCGTATATAAAATCAGCTCCAGACAAACGCTTATTGTTTGAGGATTGAGGCCATGAGCAGATCATTGGATACTAAGATGTTGATTGGGCATGATCACCTTTTGATAGACTAGATATTGTGTCTTAGTAGTAGGAAATTTGGTGTCTTGGAAGAGCAAGAAACAAAATGTGGTTGCCCGGTCTAGTGCAGATTCAGAATATCGAGCAATGGCTATGGCAACATGTGAGCTAATTTGGATCAAACAGTTGCTCAAGGAGTTGAAATTTGGTGAGATTAGTCATATGGGACTTTGTGTGATAATCAAGCTGCTTTTCATATTGCGTCAAATCCAGTGTTCCATGAGAGAACTAAACCCATTGAGATTGACTGTCACTTTATATTGCTACAAAGTTTGTGAAGTCGAATGATCAGCTTGCAGATATTTTCACCAAGTCCCTTACTGGTCCTCGTATTAACTACATATGTAACAAGCTCGGTACATATGATTTATATGCACCAGCTTGAGGGGAGTGTTAGAATAGTTATGTGAATGTATGTAATTAGTCCTAGTCCCTTATGTAATAGGAGTAGGTTATGTGTTATGTATACATATAAATAATGCTTATTCTAACATAGAATAGTAATCAATAATATTTTCTTACATGCAAAACCACCAACTTATGTTGGGTGGTCATCACTTTACTTCGTATAGCCTTATAATCCATACATGTTGTTCTATCACGTCTTCTAGTAGGACAAAATCTATTTGATTATTATTACCCCACTCTCAAATTTTATCAGGTGACAACTTTGATTAATATTTATTTCAATTATGAAACAAAAAAGAATATGTTTCTATCACCTTGAGGTATCAATTAAAGGGGAAATTCATGAAGCATGCACAATTCCTCCACCATCAAAACAAGAGATTAAATACAATAGAAGTTTATACAATATCAGGTGCTTGACTCAAAAACTTTTTTTTTGGGGGGGGGGGGGGGGGGGGGATAGCAAGAGCCCTCGACTAGGAATGGCAATGGGGTACGACAAGAGATTACTAGTGCAGGGCTAGTGAACTACAACCAAAATTTTAAATGAGACATGGTAGGACGCGTGCAGATTCAAGTATATATTAAAATTACATAAGCTTCAGATAAATAAATTATTATCAGACGTGTTAGACAAGAAAAAGTGGTGGGACGGATATTGAAGTTAGAAGTTGTATCTCTTTCTTCTCTATTCTTTCCCCTCTAATATTTCTGATCATGCTATCCTTCGTCCCTTTGAATCCTTCAAATCATTTGAAAAAGTTATTTTTTATTATTATCAGGGGGTATTTCTTTTTTTCTTTTTCTCCTCCAAGAAGATCAGAACTGAAAATGCTTGGTGCATTTAATTTTTCTTGGTATATTTTTTTAAAATTAGCAAAAAGAAGAGGAAAAGCATGAACTAGAGGATTGGCCATGCAAGTAGGGTCAATATTTGTACCTATATGATTTAGATAGGATCTGGTGGGTACTCTCTTATGGTAGCATTGCCAAAAAAAAAAAATTTATTTTATTTGGCAGCGAGAGTTTCCAAATCCATTGAAATCAATATTAAAAGTTGTGCCTGCATTAATGAGGCTATAGACAGACTTGGTACTAAACATGCCATTACTATAAAGTGACCGGTGAGGAGTATCCTTGGCATGGCGGTACAATGGGAAAGTGAGCTTTTTTATGCTATTAGCAATGTGATCCGGGATGTCAAAAGACAAAGTCGAAAGATTCTGTTTTCCATCACTCCTTAGGTATTTAATTTTTAAAAGACTGTCAGTGGCAGACAAAGGACTAATAAGGCTACTTCTTAAAGATTGAAAATTGGGCATCCAGCTTGCGGTTCAGATGTTTATGTTATCTTCATTGCCAATAGACCAGTTGATGCTTTTATTACAGTAAGTCCAACCTTTCAAGATACCCTGCCAAATGAAGGAATTATTAGACTTGAAGTTAATGTTACTGAATTTACTGATGAGTAATTTGGCCCAAAGAGAACAAGGGTGTGAGATAAATCTCCAGGTCAAACTGGTGAGTGAAGCATAACTTTTATCATACGCTTTCCTCAACCCCAGGCCACCTTTATCCTTAGATTGGGTGACGGTATTCCAATTGATCAAATGCAATTTCTCCTTAGTATGAGTAGTACCCTAGACAAAGTTTCGTTGGATCTTATCAATGGTCCAAAGAATCTTTCTAGGAACAATGATATATTTTATGACATGGCCGGGAATACTATTGAGAGTAGAGTGGGCAAGGGTGGTTAAAAAAAAAAAGCAATGTTGAGGAAGTTTGCTTTCCAACTAGCAATTCTCTTCCTCATATTATCAATGATGAACTGATAATCTTTAGCCTTAGGCTTTTGGTCCAGGATAGGAAAGCCAAGATTTTTTCAAAGGAATTACTCTCCTTAATGTTAAGACAAGAGGTGATCCAATTCCTTAAATCATCAGGAAAATTATGGGAGAAACTGATGGATGCACTCACGAAACACATTCAAGGGAAGGTGTCATGTTGTATGTTATTTGCAGATGACATAGTTCTGATTAACGAGACGCAATGTGGTGTTAACGAGAAACTTGGGGTTTGAAGACAGATCCTTGAGTCTAAAGGTTTCAAGTTGAGCAGGACCAAGACAAAATATTTGGAGTGTAAGTTTAGCAGCGTGACCTAGGTACGGGACATGGATGTGAGGCTAGGTCCACAAGTCATCCCCAAGAGACAGTTTCAAGTACTTTGGCTCAGCAATACAAGAAAATGGGAGACTGATGTGGATGTCACACATCGTATCGGAGTAGGGTGGATGAAATGGAGGTTTGCATCCGGTGTCCTGTGTGATAAGAATATGCCACTAAAGGTTAAAGGTAAGTTCTACAAAGTGGCAGTCAGACCGACTATGTTGTATGGGGTGGAGTGTTGGCCAGTCAAGAACTCTCATGTCCAGAAGATGAAAGTAGCTGAAATGAGAATGTTAAGATGAATTTGCGGGTATACTAGGTTAGATAAGATTAGGAAAGAAGATATTCGGGAAAAGGTGGGAGTGGCCCCGGTGGAGGCTAAGATGCGCTTAGTGGCAAATGTTATCTGAAAGCATCTCCATGCACAAAATAAAAATATATGGTGACATGGGATCCCCTTGCCGGATTCCTCTTGTAGGATTAAAGCAAGTAGCATGACCTCCATTAATAAGAAAGGAGATAGGGCTAGTTGTAACACGAGAGATAATAAGTCTAGACATTTTTTCAGGAAAATTAAAGAAGTGAAGCATTCGGTAGATGAAAGACCATTCAAGTCTGTCGAATGCTTTTTCAAGGTCTATCTTTAGGATCATATAGAATTTTACCTGTCTTCTTTTTGAAATGAGTAATAAGCTCTTGGATAATTATTGAAGTGTGTGAGTGTGACTATCTCATCTAAAAGCTTAAGTTGTTAGAAAGAACACCTTTTATTTACTTAATTATGTCTTCAACACGCCCCCTCACATACGGGCTTGATTCTTTTTGATGAGCCAAGCAGGTGGAAATTCTTCTTGATGTTGGATGGCGGTGAGACTCGAACTCAGGACCTCTGCCTGATCTTGTACTATATTGAAGTGTGTGACCATCTCATCTAAAAGATTAAGCTGTTAGAGGAAAAACACTTTTATTTACTTAATTACGTCATCAACAATAATAATGGCATTGTCTGATGCCCTTCTACTTTTTAGAAAACTAGATTGGTAAGGACTAATAATATTATCAAGGAAGGGTTTAATCCTATTGGCTATGATCTTAGTAATGTTTTTATAAATTGTGTTACACAAACCAACAGGCTTAAAGTTCTTAATGTCAATGTGCATCCAAAAGAAATATGATAGGCCTGTAGAAGTAATCCTGGAACAATCAAACACATCTTCATGGATTGCCTTTAGATACTGGAGTCAGTTTGGTATTTATTTTAGTAGTGCTCTCCCTAATGGCAGTCATTGGCTAGATATGGTTAGAACTAGTAAGCATATTATAACTGATTTCCTTCCCTTCTGTTTTGGGAACCTTGGGAACAATAGAAACAACAATAATATAAATAACCTTTCTAATGATCTCTCAAAGTTCTAGGTTCCATGCGCATTAACAAGTTTAAATTACTCACAAACAGGCCTACTAGTCCGAAGATTCTCAAAACAGTGCAAGTTAAGTGGTTTTTCCCCAGCTTAACTATTTTAAGTTATAACATTGATGGAACTTTGTCCAGTATTACTAGTATGGGCGGACCAAGCGGAGTCTTCAGGAATCATAATGGAGACTGGATCTTGGAATTCTCTTATAATATGCGAGCTCTGAATCACACCCATGCGGAACTTCTTGCTCTCAAGTTTGGCCTATAACTGGCACTGGATCAAAACCTGTGACCCGTGGAGATTGCAACTAAATCAATGGAGGTACTTCAGCTCCTTGAAAAAATAATCCCCAGTTATAACTCTATTTTATATGACTGCAGGCCGTTAATGCAACTAACATGTAGTCCAGTGATTCGACACAAATTTCGGAAAGATATTGAAGACATAATTAAGTAAATAAAAGTGTGTTCTCTCTAACAGCTTAAACTTTTAGATGAGATGGTCACACACTTCAACATGGCATCAGAGCAGGCAGAGGTTCTGGGTTCGAGCCTCACCACCACCCTTAATCAAAAAGAATTTTCACGTGTTTGTCTCATCAAAAAGAATCAAGCACGCACATGAAGGGGCGTACTGAAGACATAATTAAGTAAACAAAAGTGTGTTCTCTCTAACAGCTTAAGTTTTTAGATGAGATGGTCACACACTTCAATAGGAACAAAGTTGCACATCTCTTGGCTTAGGAAGGATCAATGTTGGATATGGGGAACATCAAACACCATTTTGCAACTCCTTACTTCACGAAGTGTTAGTTTATAGTAGCCAAATAGGAGTAAATAACCTTAACCTTAATCCTATATGTATTAGGAGTAGGACATGTATTATCTATATATAGGGCTCATTGTATCATTGTATAAAGTGAATAATATATTATTTTCTCCTGTGCTTTCTCATATGGTATCAGAGCTATCGTGAGAGATTTATCGTTGTGCATCAATTCCAGCGACTCCGGGAAGAGAAATCAATCAACCGAAAGTCTTTTTCCGGCAAACACAGGTCTGCCGCAGTAAAAAGCCACTTTTTATCAGTGTTGTGCAAAAACCAACACCACCACTAAGTAGATCGGCCTCCGGCGACCAACCCTAAGAAAAATCTCCGTCGGAAAATCCCTCACGCGCTCCCAGGCGCCACAACAGAAATTTTTCCGGCGAGCGCGTGAAGCCCACGCGCCGGCGCGTGCGAGCTTCTCCGGCCATTTTTTGGCCAAGCTTCTTGAGGACAGCCTACTCGCCCATCTTTTCCGAGTCTATTGGTACTATTTCCGACAGATTCCGACGACTTTGAAATTTTCCGGCAAGCTACAGTGCTTTCCGGCAGTGTACCCTTTTCCCGGCCAGATTTCATATTTTGTTTTTCAGACAGCGTGTTCTTGAGGTATTTCCGAACCTATCCATCCAAGTTTCACCCAAATCCGAAGATTTTTTATTTTCCGGCGACAGAAACACCAG
>MDKI01213214.1:0-18657 GCA_005239505.1 Nicotiana paniculata
ATAATACCGTTAATTCCCCGGCAACGGCGCCAAAATTTGATCACGCTCAACTATGTCTTATATAAAGACTAAACGGGCGCTACAAATATAATTTGGGGTATTACACCCAAAGTCGATCCCACAGATAATTGACCGTATCAATTGAGTCTATAAAATACTAAACTGTGTTTAATCAAGTTTCTCAAGAATATCAATTGGTGTTGTTTAACTAATTCTACTAACAAAATAATAAACTAGTAATTGCCTAACAATTTAATGTAAACGATGATAATAAAGGTCTAAGGTAATGGTTTCCCCCGTTGGTAAATTCTTTCTCGAATACTTCTTATAGCTTGATTAATCGTCTCTGTCAATCATGAACTCTCAATCTACCATAAATCTCTCTCGAGTAATTATGATAATTTACTAGACGCACTCTCTCAAGTTACGCTAGCTAGATTTCATTACAGTTCACTTTAGATTGCACCCGAGGTATCGTTATCTCTAATCCAACCTCTAAACCCTCGGTTATGACTTTCGTCTATACTCTAGGAGTGGTGTTGTTCAAACAATTACCTAAATATGCACTCTCTCTCAAGTAGATACATACTAAATAGGCACAGCTAATTGATGGCCATTCAATTAACTACAATAAGAACGTAGTTGAACAAATAGAGAATAATCAATCAAAATATATTAATATCAAACGAAGTTCATCCCCAACGGGTTCTACCAAAACCCTAGATTAAAACTTAGCTACTCATGTTTAAACTAAACAAAACTACAAGAAATTGCATAATGGAAATATAAAATAAGAATTACTAAATGTAGAAATCGATGTTCTTGCTCTTCAATGGAATTTTCTTCTTGTCTACGTTTGATCCACGAAATTCCCTATTTAATTGTGTTTTAGGAGTCTATTTATAGGTTTAGGGTGAACCCTAACCGTGTAGGAGACTTCTATTTCACTTGGGAAACACTTAAACTCGTCAAACTCGGACTTGGGCGACACTGGAGACCCCTGGCGTTTGGGCTCTAACGCCCCCCTAACGCCAGGGGGGGCCAGGCTTTATGGGGCAAACGCCCGGCTATCGCCCGGGCGTCTCCTTTTGCGTATTTTTGACGTATTTGCATCCCTTTAGCTCCGTTTCCATTTCCAATTCACCTACACATAAAATAAACTCCATTAAGCACATAACAAGTGTAATTTTATCATTAATGCGCATAAAATGTAAGGTATATCACATGTTAAACTATGCAATTTAGTCTCGCATCATTGTGTCATTTGAAAATGAAATATTTTCCTGTGGATTATGAGAAAAATTAGAGTTTTCAAACTTACTTATATTTTCGGCAATTTCGGTAAAAGATTTGGCTTTTCACTGATATACTAAAAAGGCATATCTATTTTTTGGAACTGTGAAAGAAGTGAGCATATAATCTCAGAGTTACTTCTTTCATTACTTTCATTATGTTGTTATGAATTGTTGTTGGCTATTCGTGTTGGACTCCGACCCTTATCCCAGCTCGTCACTTATTTCAACCTAAGGTTAGATTTGTTACTTATTGAGTACATGAGGTTAGTTGTACTCATACTACACTTCTGCACCTTGCGTGCATATGTTGGCTACTGATGTTGCTGTGGTCGATGAGAGCTAGAGTTGAAGACGTATTTGCGCTCCGGTTGTTGCTGCCCCTTGTTCATGGTAGTCTTAGATTTATAATAATTTGTTTATGTATATTTCAAACAGATTATATATTTATTTCAGACAAGCTTTGTAAATTATAATCTTAGAAGCTCATGATTTGTACTACCAGTCCTTGAGAAATTATTTGTACAAAAGCAATTGTATTATCATTTCTTCTCTTAATATATATCATTAAATTAGATAGTTGTTAATTGGCTTACCTGGCAGTTTAGGTTAGGTGTCATCATGACTAGTTGAATTTTGGGCCGTGACAGTTATACCATGGGAGTAGTTCTAATTATTAACCGATCTTACCTATCTTCCTATATATTGAATTTGCTAAGAGTTTTAGGGCGTTGTAGTTACTTAAAGAAAGCTCAAACAAGGTATGTTGGCTAAACTTCTCTTTTAGTATCGGGCTCTAAGATGTCCCTGTAAGTTTCAAGTGTGCTTGGCCCAAGTTCCTAGTTTCCATGTTCCGAGTAGTTCCTTATAATATTTCGAATAAGCTTTTGTTGAAACATATGTACTAGAATGTGTACCAAATTCTCTTATAATAATATGCTCTCATTCCGGAATGTATTCAACCGTAACCAATATGTAAGAATATTATGATTTCAATCGTAAATCACCATGCTCTCTTTTATAAGTAATTTCCAATGTGACTCAAGTTCTTACCTACTCACGAGCTGAAGGACAACATGATCATTTGTAAACTCAATACATAGGCCGATGTAACGACCCAGCCAATTGTTCTGAGAGTAATAGCCCTGTTTCCCCTGTTTATGCTTCATTATATATGGTTCAACTTCATTACGTTGTGTGAGATTGGTTGGCTCGGGTTTGGAGAAATTTTGGAGAGAAATGAGACACCGGGTCTCTTAACTTGGTTCAATAGTTTGAAAAGTCAATTGAAAGTTGACTTATTGGTAAACCACCTCGGAATATAGATTTTATGGCTCGAATAGCTTCGTTAGATGATTTGGGGCTTAGGAGTGTGTTCGGAATGTGGTTTTGATATCCAGTGTAGAATTAGGCTTGAATTGGCGAAATTGACTTTTTGGCAATTTCCGGTCGCCAGTGAAAAATATTTATCGGGATCGGAATGGAAATCCAGAAGTTGGAACAGGTTTGTAGTGTCATTTTGGATGTGTGTGCAAAAAATCAGGTCAATGGGACGTGTTTTGGATGGTTTCGACATCTTTGGTCAAATTTAGAAATCTCAAAGTTCATAGGCTTGAATCTTATGTGATTTTGGTGTTTGGGCATTGTTTTGGGTGTATCAAAGGCTCGACTAAGTTTGAATAAGGTTATGAGACATGTTGGTATGTTTGGTTCAGGTCCCGAGGGCCTCAGGTGTGTTTCGGGAGGTTAACGGATCAAGTTTGGATGTTGGAAAGTTGCAAATTTTTGCTAGCGTCCAGGTTTGGTTTTCTTCTATGCGATCGCAGGAATATGTATGCAATCGTATAGGCTTATCTGAGGTAGAATAGTTTTTTACTATGCGATCGCGTGAGCGAGGGCCGCGATCGCGTGAGAGTGGTTCCTGTGTGTAGTGCGATCACGTAGGTATGGTCCGTGATCGTGTAGTGTTATGAGGCATGTAGGGGGCTGGGATGTTTTGATCTATGCGAACGCATAGGGGAATTTTGGACTGTGCTTCGCGAACGCATGCTTGAAGATGCAAACGCACTGAGGATTTTAGGGACGCCTGGGCAGTGTATTTAAAAAGCCATCTTCACGATTTTTACCCATTTTTCACCATTCTGGGACGGGTTTGAAGCTTTTGAAAGAGATTAACGAGGGAATGAAAGGGGAAAAACTTGGAGGTAAGTTTTTTGACTTCATAACCCGATTCTATATTGATATCTAAGCAATTAAACCTGAAATTTGCTGGATTTAAACCCAAAATTGGGGAAGTTAGTGCATAAGAAATTGGGACTTTAATTGAGTAATTGAAGGGGAATTGTAGTCAGATTTCGATGCATTTTATATGTATAGGCTGGGGAAAGGATGAGGATTCTTGTGATGCAATTTTTATAGAATTTCGAGACGTGAGCCCGGGGGTCGGGTTTGGCCAATCTCGGGATTTGTGCCTAATTGTGATATTTTTTAAATGGGTTTCATCTTCCTAGCATATGTTGATGTTATTAATCTGATTTACGATAGACTCAGAGCATTTGGGAGCCGATTCGAGAAGCAAGAGCATCGCGGAGTAGCATTCGGGCCGCTTTGAGGTAAGTAACGATTGTAACTCTAGACCAAAGGGTATGAAAGCCTGGTATTTCACTTTGTTTTGGTAAATGAGGTGACACACATGCTAGGTGACGAGCGTTTGGGAGTGCACTGGTAGGGATTGTTGCTTGGTCCGTCCCGTGGCGACTATTATGCCGCGTATTTGATTTGAAATCATAAGATGTCCTATATTTTTTGAGGTTTATGTTATATTATAGGCAATATTCCACGTTTGGGGCCTTGTGCCGATCTGTTAGGCCCCCGGGGGTATTTTTTCCCTATTCTCATACTATTTTGGATAGAAAATTTGTGAACTCAGTCATGTTTATTACCTGTTGCTATTTCACATTTATCACAATGTTTTAGAATACTGTGAGGTATTTGGGGCTGAGTCCCGTGATGTTGAGATGAGCTGCCCGAGTGCCTTGAGAGGATGACTGAGTGAGGCCGAGACCCGAGTTTGTGACGATAGTTATGGATCGGCTTGCACGCTGCATAATATGTAGATATTATATGGATCGGGATACACGCCGCAACATATATATATTGGATCGGGCTGCAGGGTGCAACAATATAGCGCTTGGGCTGAAGGAGCCCCTCCATGAGTCTGTACACCCCAGTGAGCGCAGTCGACTATTATTTGGATAGGGTTGCACGCCGCATCATATACATATATTATTTGGATCGGGTTGCACGCCGCATCATATATATATATTATTTGGATCAGGTTGCATGCCGCAGCATATATATGTTATTTGGATCGGGCTGCACGCCGCATCACCTATATATACTATTTGGATCGGGATGCACGCCGCATCATATGTTATGTGGATCGGGCTGCATGCCACAGTAGTTTGTGTGGATACATGGTACCTGTTGAGTGAGACTGCTGAGTGTGAGCATTGAGTACTGATAGAGATGTCACGAGTGACTGAGGGACCTTACATATGAGTGATATTGTGCCCGAGAGGCTATAAAGTGTGAGATCATTGTTTCTCACTCCTTTTACACTAAGGCTCTTTAATAAAGTTGAGTTAATGTTTTATGCAAGTTTAGAAGGGGAACTGGAGTTTGTAAAATATTTGGTAAATGTAGTCTTTTGATTACTCTATTTGTTTTCACTGGCACATGTTTTTATGAAACTATCACTTTTAAATGCTCGTCATTGCAAGCAAGTCTTTAGTTGCTTTGATTACTTACTAAGTTGGCGTACACACGTTACTCCCTGCACCTTGTGTGCAGATTCATGTACAGGGGAATAGCGATAGTTGAGCCACCCCATTTGGAGCATTGCTCGGAGATTGTGAGGTAGTTGTTCGGTGTCCGCAACCTACTCTTTATCCTTCCTACTCTGTCATTTTACTTTACTTCTCAGACTTGTTGTAGTAGAGAATTTATATTAGATTGTATCACTTCTTAGATACTCATGACGGTTGACTCCAGATGTTGGGGCTGTGTTTAGACGTTCCGATCATATTTATTGTTTGAAATGCTTAAAAGTGGAAATTATTATGAAACATAGGATAAATTTATGTATTAAAGGGGAACCTTATGATAGTTTTAATAAATTTGGCTAGCCTAGTACCACAATAAGTGTCATCACTGCCAGTTTAGATTTGGGGTCGTCACAAGTGGTATCAGAGCACTAGGTTACGGAGACGTTTAGAGTCTTGCGGATCGGTACGGAGACGTATTTTTCACCCACGTGGATTGGGTAAGTGTTCTTAAATTGAATTTGATTTTTGTTCATGATTCTACCTTCGGTTTTGAAAATTGTTTGGTGGATCTAAGGGAGAAAATTTGAGGTTTTTCCCCACAGTTTAAGAGCGTATATTTTGGGGTTTTGACCAGGATTTGGAAACTAATTGTATAATTGGACTCAGCATGCTATGGGTCATCGGATTTTTGTGTTGGTTTCAGATTTGGAGCACGAGACCTCGGGTTGACTTTTATTTTTTGTAATTCTTCAAAGTTCAAAGACTTATGGATTGAGATTGCTTCCTATCGCATTTTTTGACTTCCTAAGTTTTCTCTCTTATTCATGTTAGAAATGACACATAGATTAATCATTAATTTTGAAGACATGTAAGCTTATTCTTGATAAGTTGAATTTTTGAAATTGATCGTAGTCACATAGAGATTTCATGAGCACATATCCATATGGTTTTTATTAAGTCCTTGTGCACCTTTTATCTTAAATTCTTGAGCATATGCATATACTTTTAAATAATGATACTTGATTTGGACTGAGAAATTTTGCATGAAAGGTAAAACATGCAAATGAGATACAAGTATGGAACACTAGTCATGATGAGTGGATATTAATTTATGAGAGATTATTATTATGCCCCTATTTGCACTTGATATGGTATTGTCCCTCTGAAGTGAGGTGATTACTCATGTTACTTTGGGACCTGTGAGCTTGGACGGTACATGGATTTTATACCGAGTCGATACATGGATTTTATACCGAGTCAATACATGGATTTTGTATTGTGATACATGGATTTTGTATCAGTATACACATATATTGTGCTAGTTAGAGCATGTATTCAAATTCTTGATCACTTAGAGGCATTAATTTAAATGCTAACTATTGCATTCCATGTATACATGCTAGTTGGGAGCCTCGGCTCCGTGGATGGAAGCATGCCAACCTTACTTGCCATACTTGAGCAGTATTATGATTATCTATTTAAGTTGAAAAGCAATTCCAACTATTTTATATCATGATACTTGTTGATCATGAAGATATTTACCGTTTTAGCTCCAGACGTGTTATTATTTCTATATTGTAAGTATTCAGATGCATCTAACCTCGCTATTACTTCATCGAGATTAGACATGATACTTACTCGATACCCATTGTGTTAAGTAGGAGGGTGTTATTGGAGACTTTGTGGTGAGTTGCCATACTGTTTCAATCTGCACCACATTGTAATCGTGTATACATACTTGTGTCTATTTATTAGTTCCTTGTGTACTTATATCACCTAGTACTAGGGGATTGTACTATTTTGGTCGTGTTTAGACCTTGTCATACTTATATAAGATATTTTACTAAACTGGGATTATTTTACAAGTTTATTATGATATAACATTGTTAATTAAAGGAAACTGGACTTTATTTTTGTTAATAGTTAGTTGGATTCCTTAGCAAGTACGACTAGGCACCGCCATGGCCTGAGGTGGGATTTTGAGTCTTAACAAGTTGGTATCAGAACTCTATGTTCATGTAAGTCTCACGAGTCACGAGCATGTGTAGTAGAGTCTTGTGGATCGGTAGGGAGACATCCATACTTATCTCCGAGAGGTTATGGGATCTTAGGAAATTTTTCTTTCTTGATTTCTTATCATGCGGCTTCATCTCGACTTGAAGCCTATATCTCTAGTTCCCTCTTACTTGTTCATACGCGATGTTGAGTACTTGTTCCTAGTTGTGATCCGGTGATTTACAATGATGTTGCATCCGTGGTGTGGGATGTTTCTCCCATTGCAATGACTACTACCATCGCTTTGTGGAGTGGATTCCATATATATTCGCTCCATTGTTAGTGTTACCCACATGTTCGGGGCCTCCCACAATATATTATGATGCTTGTCGTGTTGGTTTTTGTGTAGTGTTAGTGTAGAGTGGTAGGGCGATTTATTACATGTCTCGAAAGTTGAAGCCCCGTGAAGGGAACTATCTGGTTCATGATTTGGAGTTTGGTGTTCGTTCTAGTAGAGGGAAGGTATTTGGCTTTGGAAGTTCTGAAATTGGTATATAGAATTGTGAGATCGAGCATTTCTTAATATAGTGGAGTTCTTGCTTGGGTGGTTGCACAATTGTCCTTGTTTGAGCACATCAGAGTTCGTTAGTGTGATGATCTATATTTCTTGTCCTTAGTGATATGATGTGTTAGGTAGTGCTAAGGAGGTCTTAGTATAGATGGTGTTTTTTAAACCTCATGGTCGGATTTATGTTTCTAGTATTGATCGTTCAAATGAGATGATCATTGAGGAGGTGCGTAGTTTCTGGTATTTTGTTCATACGGATGATGCCGAGAAGTATTGTGATTTGAGATAACATTATTAATGGCGGAGGATGAAGAAGGACATTGGTAGGCATGTCTCGTGGTGATTGATTGTCACCTAGTCGAGAATGAGCTGCAGGGCCGAGAATGGATATTTGGAGATTTTCCGTCGGCAGTGGAATATTAGATATCGGGGTCAGAATGGAATTCGGAAAGTTGGAACAGGTTCGTAGCGTCTTTTGGGATGTGTGTGCAAATTTCCAGGTCATTCGGACGTGGTTTGGGTGGTTTCGGCATCGTTTGTGAATTTTGGAAGTCTAGAAATTCGTAGGCTTGAATTTGGATTTGAGTTGGTGTTTCATGTTATTTTGAGTGTTCCGAAGGTTTGACTAGGTTGGTATATTGTTATATGACTTGTTGGTACCTTTGTTGAGGCCCCGAGGGGCTCAGGATTGATTTTGAATGATTTTGGAAGGTTTGAATTTGGAAAATGCAGCAAATTGGCTGCTGGTATAGGCCTTCTAATGTGGCCGCACATGCGGATGCGGAGCCGCAGGTGCGAAGGCACAGGTGCGGAAGACCTTGCGCAGGTGCGAAATTTGGAACCTAGCATGGGAGCGCAGGTGCAGAAGTTGGATCACACCTGCGGGCTCGCAGGTGCATGTGGAGGACTGCAGATGCGGAAATTGACTTTAAGTGAGAATCCGCACCTGCGAGGGATTTTCCACAGGTGCGGCACCGCAGGTGCGTGCATGGGGTCCCAGGAGATTTCTGGGCAGAACCAATATAAGGTTGCCTTCGCGAATTTTTACTCGTTTCTTCACCATTTTTGACGGATTGTTGAACTTAGAGCTTGGGTTTCAAGGGGGAATCAAGTGTGTTTGGTGAGGTAAGCTACATGGACCTCGTATCTTGTGGTTATAACGATTATTCCATTGTTGAATCATGTTTTAGTGGGAAAATTTGGAAGATTAGGGCTTGAAATTTGAGAGTATATACTAGAGATTTGAGGGACCATTTGGGGTCCGATTTTGATGTATTTGGTATATATGAACTCGTGGGAGCGTAAGGATTTCAGTTTTGTGATTTTTATCGAAATTCGAGACGTGGGCTTGGGTTTCAGGTTTTGCCAATTGAGGGACTTTTGATGTAAATTTGTTATTTTCGAGTGGGCTTTGTCCCTTTAGAATAGTTTGATGATATGAATTTGTTTTGAATAGATTCGGGGCGCGTTGAGGCCGAGTCGAGGGGAAAAGGCATCACGGAGTAATTTTTCATCCGGTTCGAGGTAAGTAACAATTGTAAATCTAAACCCGAGGGTATGAAACCCCGGTATTTCGCGTTGTTTTGATATATGAGGTGACACACATGCTAGGTGACGGCCGTGTGGGCGGGCATCGCTAGGGATTTTGACTTGGTCTGTAGCTTAGCGACTATTAAGCCGCGTATTTGATTTGAAACCCTATGACATTTCGTATTTTACAGATTTATACTATATCTTGGGTTGTATGCCATGTTTGGGGCCTTGTGCCGACCTGCTTTGGACCCTGAGGGGTGTTCTTTTTTACTACTATTCTCACACTGTTTTTGATAGAAAATATAATCTCAGTCATGATTTATACTTGTTCATTGTTCATTCTTGTTTATCATCATGTTTTCATGCAAATGAAAGATATTTGGCTTAGTCCTCGTGATTTGTGGTGAGTTTCCCGAGTGGCTTGTAAGTGATGACCGAGCTAGGCCGAGAGCCGGATTGTGAGGATAGTGATGGATCAGGCTGCACGCCGCATCATTATATACATATAGATATATATTGGATCGGGCTGCACGCTGCAGCGAGATATACGTTGGATGGGGCTGCACGCTACAATGAGATATATGTTGGATCAGGCTGCACGCCGCAGCGATAGATATTTGTTGGATTGAGTTGCATGTCGTACCGAGATGTATGTTGGATCGATCTGCACGCTGCAGCGATATATATATATATATATATATTGGATCGGGTTTCATGCCACATCGATATAGCGCTTGGGTTGTAGGAACCCCTCCAGAGTCTGTACACCCCTAGTGAGCGCAGTCGACTATTTACAGATCGGGCTGCTCGCCACATCAGTAATTATTATGGCACCTATTGAGTGTGAGTGCTGATTGGCAAGAGATGAGTCACGAGTGACCGAGAGGCTTGCTCGAGTGGCTTTGTACTATGAGTGACACTGTGCTCGAGGGGCTTATTTCCTATGAATCTACTGTTTTCACTCTTCTACAGTTATTATTATGGCACCTATCTAGGATCATGAAATCCCCTCTGCATGTTTAAATTAGGCTTTATTTGTTTATGATCCGCATGTTTCTGTACACTTAGCACCTACTTCTTACATGCCTATGACTGATACATTAGTTTAACCATGGCCTTAGGTGTTAATCTGACCTAGCACTGTACCCCCTGATCCTCTAGACCCTTAGGAGTTCCTAATTGTATGTCTGTGTGCGTATATGCCTGCTATATGTATGCCCTTACATGCTCTGTATTTGTCCCTAATCCCATTACCCCTGTTTGTGATTGTTGGACTATCCTTGGTCCTTGTGTGATGTTAAGCTCCCATATCCTTCTTCAAAAGTGTTTTCTTACTTACCCTTTCCCAAAATTGTTCCTTACTTAAATCCTTTTAAATAAAAAGCATCTCACATACACTCTTAGAAGTCTAAGTTCAGCCCCCTTCGTGTGAGCACTGCTTTGGGAACCCTTTGAGTACCCTCTAAACTATGAACACAAGGCTGACACTTCCACACTGCACATGTTTAATTCTTTGGCTATGTCTAGGTGTGAGCACTGCCCGGGAGCCCTTGAGGTCCTTAGGGAACTCTGACACATCCGGATTTTGAAAAGGCTATACAATACCATAAGGCAGTGAGGTTTGGAAGATCTGGGCCTAATTGAAGGATCCCTATAGAAGTAACTTTTTTTTCCCTTTGCTGTGTAATTCATACTTCCATGATCTGTAATAATTTGTAAACAACTCAGGGGATGGATAGTGAAGAGGGAGGGGTAGCTACGCATGCATTAGCTATTAAATGGATAGAAATCATGCTCTTAGAATTTATTTCCTATATGTGCAATAGAGATCATGTTTAGGCCCATATGTTCAAATTCATGCATTAGAAACCGTTCGATTTGATGTTATTTCCGATCTGTGCAATAGAGATCATGTTTAGGCCCATATGTTCAAATTCATGCATTAGAAACCGTTCGATTTGATGTTATTTCCGATCTGTGCAATAGAGATCATGTTTAGGCCCATATGTTAAAATTCATGCATTAGAAACCATGTTATTTGATTTTATTTCCTATCTGTGCAATAGAGATCATGTTTAGGCCCATATATTCAAATTCACGCATTAGAAATCATGTTTATTAGGTCGCATGCCTACTGTTTCAACATGTTCACTTTTACTTAGAAAAACTTGCTAATAAATGGTATTTTCTACTGCCATGTTCCACACTGCCATGTACGCTTATAAATCTTGTGCTGGGCTAAACAACATTAAAATAAATTAGCATTCTAGCATCTTCTGAAACCATGATTAATACTGTAACTACTGAGCATTTAAAAATCATCCTTAGGAATTCTGCATACGCATCATTCTTCATCTCTATCTATGTATTAGATATCATGTTATAGGGCCCTAATTGCTCAACTAGATTTAGCCTAATTACTAATTTATAAAAAGTATAATAACCCCACTCAGTTTTTCTCCAAAAAATAATTGGCAATGCTTCTGCGTCCTGAACAACCTAGAACAGCATGTTTAGGTAACAATTTGAAACAATTCCTTTAATAATTCTTTTAGTATACACCGTCCCCCGCCTAGGTAAGCCTTAGGTGACTAAATTTTTTACAAAATTAAAAATATGTCTCTCTTGTGTGTGTTGCTTAATACTAATAGATACTTTTAAATCAGTAGGCAAACTGATTAAGAGCAAGTTTCTCTTGAGTTATAAGACAAGTCTACCTATCTATTTATCCTCTGAATTCACCTAGATACCATGTCTTAGGATCTTAACTAATAACACTACCCTTATATGTGTTTGAGTCGTGCGAATTATATGCATTATTTGCGGAGGAAAATCTCAGCTTCCTATATGCTCCTATGTGTTTCCCATTGACTGCAGTCCTACATGTTCTTTGCTTGTCGCCTTATAATTTTACCCCTATAAACCTGAGGGTCTGCCTAGTACCTACCTTTTAGGATAGTAGTCCTAACCTCCTCTAGGACTGATAGGATGGGACGGGTAATAGCACGCAATAGATTCCGTGACCAACACACGCTTTAATTACCTTCACGGGGTGGGAAGGGTAGAATATGGATATGATGACCGGTGCGCTAATACCACGTGTAGCCCCTCTTCGAGGAGTCATTACCGGGTATTGAATTAATGTGATCCACATTATTATAAACCTAGGACACTTGTATACGATAGTTTGTAATTACCCCTATTGTTTTTCTAAACACCTGTATGCTTAAGACTTAAATCCCCTCTTATTTGAGCCTTTACTTGTTATTTGCTATTTGTACAAATTCATGAAACCATTTGTCCGGGAACCACACTTATGGATCCTGAGGGGTGACTAACACCTTCCCCTTAGGATAATTTCAAGCCCTTACCCAAATCTCTGGTTAGCAACGTAGTTGTAATTGAGCCCCTTAGGTGCCCTAACGCACCGTTAAAATTGTTAGGTGGCGACTCTTCAAAATATGCGAACCCCTTTTCCCAAAATGAAAGAGTTGTCCCAACAAATGTCATGAACCCGATCTTCGGCTAAGGAGGAAGAAAAAATGGTGCATGACAACATGGTGACTCTGCTGGGGATTATAGGCTTTTACCATCTCAAATTGTTTCATGAATTTATGCCTTTATTTATTAAAATACTTGCACCCTTTCCTATTCCCATTGCATGCCGTTAATTGTTTACTTCGAGCATTTATTATTTTTTCAAATTAACTGACATGTCTATTTGTTTTCTTTTTGTAACTACTTTAAATCATTAATACCGTTTTTACCGCTTTCTTTAACGTGCAAATACGTGACAACTTGTTTTAATACTTAGTGCATAAATCATGCTCAACATTCATACTACACTCGTGCCAAACAATATACTATAGCAACGCTTCATGAGTGGTTGCACCCTTCCTATATTATCACCCACCAAATTCGGAAAGGCTTATTAGTAGTAAAACTAGTCGATCAACGGTGCAGTCGACGGTTCCGTGCCTTTCCCCCTTGAGTTGTCCGCTCAAGGGTACCAGTCTAAAACCCCATAGAAACCTTACTATGTTAAACTATTGCATGCATCATGGTCAAACCTATTCAAGCTAAAGTGTCGTCCTCACGGTAGCTTTTAAGATAGCCTTATCCAAAAGTCCACCGGTTTTCCCTAAACCCAAACGGACACCCTCACGCTCTGTGTATTTATTTGGAGAACTAAATGCTTCCTGCTAATTATTGACGTTAAATAGTCGAGTACGGTGGGGGTAAGGGCCTAACCTATTTTTTTTGCGGAAAAACAAAAGAGTCACGAAGTCCCCAGATTCGGTATGGTCTCCAACATCCACCCAAAATTGCTGAGTTGGTGGGAGGATCTACACTCTAGCGACAAAGCTATTGTCAGGAAACACTTGGGTAATCTACTATCTCTTATGGAAATCCAGCCTAACAAAATGATAGTAGAGGTTGTTACCTTGTTATGGGATCGTGAAAGATCCGTGTTCCGCTTTGGGAACATCAAAATGGCACCGTTGATAGAAGAGATAGGAGGGCTGGCTAACCTAGTATGGGAAACTCCGGGGTTGCTGATGCCTGAGAACCGCACAGGTAGAAGCTTCCTCAGAATGATGGGTCTGAAAAAGGACGCAAAATTGGTATGTCTACTATCATTTTGTTAGGCTGGATTTCCATAAGACCATAATGGAAGGGGTAAATGAGAAATATTTCAGCATTGTGCCCATGATCGTTGCAGATATATATCGGGCCTTAGAAAAATGTCAACAAGGAGCAAAGCATTTCGAAGGCTGCAATTTATTACTCCAACTATGGCTCGTAGAACATCTCCAGAAGGGTGAATATCGACAGGACATCCACCGCCGAATGTGGGATAACCACATCGCTTTCCATCACCCAAGGCGAATGAACTATATCCCTGACATGTTCACTCAACCTGATGATGCTGAAGGTTGGGTCGAGCTCTTTGATAACTTGACTGAAGAATAGGTTTAATGGTTGTTCGAATGGCTTCCAACGTATGGGTCCATCATTCGATCCTGCGACGCATCATTTCTGGTACTAATTGGTCTAAGGGGGACATACCCTTACGTCCCTCTTCGAGTTATGAGGCAAGCAGGGAGGAAGAAATTCATCCCTAGGGTAGAGAAGATGAGCCATCTCCGAGCTGACTTTCAAAATAATGAGAGTCCTCACAAGTGCCAAGCTCAGCACTTATGGCACTGAAAGGTTATAGTTGAGAAAGACACAATCGAGCCGGACATGTATCACGCCGGTTATACCCATTTCTTTCTGGGTTGGTTAGAAGAGGATCTGGGTGGTCAGAGCAAGTCGGGGTACGTTCGAGGTCAAAGGGTTATAGATGAAAGGGATGAAGCACAAGTCAAGTTCAACCAATTGCGTAAAAGGATTCGGGAAAATGAGGATGATCACCACCAGATACATGAGTCCAACAAAAGACTGATCGAGGAATAGAAGGACATGGTTATTAGTGCCAACAAGAGGCTGGGATATTTGGAACGAGGTATAATAGATTTGGAAGAAAATTTCATCAAAAGGGTTGAAAATTGTCAAAAGGTTGAGGGAGCTGCAGGGGGATACCTAGCTAGAACTTATCTACTGCTGGGACTTCGCGAGCTGGGAAAGCAGTTAGAAGAAAGCAGGAATGCCGAATCTGGGGAAGGTCCTTCTGGGACCAAGTAGATAGGACTGTCTTTATTTTTCTAACAATGTAATAAGGCCAATGGCCATTAGTGATGTTTATTTTTTGTCTGTCGCTTCGGGATATGTCTATTTTATTATCAATAAAATGAGGCATTTAGCATTTTAAGTTCTCCAAATCAATCTGTCGCTAGGCCTACCTCGGGCACAAAGAGGTCCCCAACTTAGGACATGCTTTCATTTCTCCATTTTGTGTTTAAATACTGCAATACTCTTTTCATAATCCTCACTGACTTGGTTACCTTTTATTTTTATTTTTTATTATTCCAGTCCCCAAAGATTAGTTCGTGCATTCTGACATCATCAGCCTATCACACCATATCCAAGGGCCCTCCATCTACTCCTCCCCCTAGTCTTCCTAAGGGCAAAGACAAAGTCAAAAGTAAGATGGAAGAGTCCAGCGGCATTAGAAAGGAGAAAGTGATTGAAAGGGTAGAGGCCACTGATGGTCGAGGTATTCAGGTCCTGCATGAGAACATGTCGCCTCTTGAACAAAAAATTGTTGAAGTTTCAGTAAGAACTCGATCAAGTTCAGAATCTGGCCAACCTGTCATTTTCCCTCAACGTCCCTGACGTCAACATTGCAAATGCTCAAAACCCCTCACCTCCCCAAAATATCCCAAGACATCAAAATCATCATGCACCTCATCATCACACCGCTCCCCCAAAGAAGCAAACTCTCCCGACATAGTACAATACTTGCCACACCATAAATAACACCCCACTACTCATCCCTAAACCTCAAAACCCCACAAAAGACCATTTCCACACCTATAACAATCCCATCTATGTGGAAACCATGACCTACTCCACTCTGCCTATCCCACTGGCATCCAAGTCTTACGAAAAGGATTTACTTATCAGGAACCTGGCTGAGGAGCTTAGGAAACTGACCAACCGTGTCTAGGGTGTTGAAGGGACCTAGGGGATTGAAGGGTTGAATTATGAAGACCTTTTTATCCAACCTGATGTCGAACTGCCTGAGGGGTACAAACCTCGAAAGTTCGAAATGTTTGATGGTACAAATTGGTTGGCGTGGGAAATGATGAAAGAATCTGCATGAAGTTGTTCATGAGGAGTTTGAAGGGAGATGCACTGTCTTGGTACATCAGCCAAGACCCCAAGAAATGGTAAAACTGGGTAAGCACAGCGTCTGGTTTCATGGACAGGTTTAGATTCAACACACAGAACGCATCAGATGTGTTCTACATTCAAAATTTAAAGAAGAAGCTACAGAAATCTTTCGCGAGTATGCTACTTGCTAGAGGTCCTAAGCCGCTAAAGTCAGACCTGCTCTAGAGGAAGAACAGATGAACAAGTTCTTTGTCCGGGCTTAGGACCTGCATTATTATGAACAATTAATGATGGTTGAGGGCCAAAAGTTCTCTAAAATTAGGTAAGCGGATTGAAGAAGGTATTAAAAGCGGTATGGTTACAAATTTTGAAGCCTTGAAAGCCACTAACAAGGCTCTATAGGCTGGTGGTGTGTCTAAGAAGAGAGATGTGGGAGCCTTAATGGTTGCATAAAGAACCAAGTCCCCGCTCAAGTACCAAACCTATCCAACTCCTCCACTCACATATGATCCGACCCCAAATTATCAAGCACCCTCACCAAATTACAAGGCTCCACCACCAAATTACCAAACTCCACCACCGACATATCAACCTGCTTCGCCCAAATATCCACAACCCGCTCTTGTCTACCACACTTATAATTCCTAGCCATCTCATTACCAATCCCCTCCTGCACGCGAAAACTTCCTTAGACCTAGTCCCAATTTTGATTGCCGCCCACCAAAGCAATACACCGTCATAGCCGAGCCCATTGACCAGCTATATGAAAAACTCAAAGTTACTGGTTATGTTACAACTATCCCTGCTGCCACCCCTGAGAATCCTTCTCAGTGGGTTAACCCAAACAAATCATGTGCATACCATTCCGGCATGAAGGGACACACCATCGCAGAATGTCATTCTCTGAAGGACAAAATACAGGCTATCATTGATAACAAGATTAGTGTGGCAAAAGACCCTGCTCCAAATGTCCGCGAAAATCCTCTGCCAGACTATAAGGGTATAGGTATCCATACGATTGAAATAAAAGATGATTGGGATCCCGAAGGGTCAATCGGTTTGATCGCAGAAGTCGATAACACAAAGAAATCCGTAGTCACTCTCAAACCGATCATAGTCCAGATTCAGCCATTTGAGGCCGCTGAGGTGAATATGTCTATATCATTTGAGTTTGAAGCAGCGCTACCGGCAAAGTCACTAGTGCCAATTGAAGTTAAGTTTGTATCTCCAGCAAATACACCAGCTTCATTCGAGGTCGCAATCTTGCCACCCCGAACACACATTTCGTTTGAAATAAAGATGGTTGCACCAATTCCGGTGGCAATGTCAACCACGCCACCCTTCCATTCAAATGCTATTCCTGAGGACTACTGATGCGTGGCTAGAATTCATGATTTTAAGCATTATATACCTTGCATTTTATGTGCTTTAATGATAAAAATACACGTCGTATGTTCCTAATGGGGTTTATTTTATGTGTAGGTGAATTGGAAACGGAAGCCGAGCTAAATGGGAGCATAAACGTCGAAAAGGAGTTACCCGGGACTACCCTGGCGTTAGTCAGGCCTTAGCCTGCTAAAGCCTGCCCTACCCTGGCGTTAGCCAGGCCTTAGCCTGCTAACGCCAGCCCTGCCCTGGCGTTAGCCAGGCCTTAGCCTTCTAACGCCAGGGGTCCTTTGTCCGGTCAATTCTGAGTTTTGAAGATTTTAAGTGTTTCGCAGTTGGAATAGAAGTATCCTACACGTTTAGGGTTTATCCTAAACATATAAATAGACCCAAAAACATAACATTGAGGGGGATTGATCATTGAAGGGGATTGAAAGATTGAAGTGGAGGAACACACACCACACTTGGAAAAGGCTTCTACTTAGTTTTTATTCTCTTCTCTTCTTTTAGTTTGATAGTTTATTAGTTCTAGAGTTTTTGGTGCTACATGAACGTTGTAGTTGAAGCTTGAATTATTCTTATTGTTTTATCTTAATTGGTTTGTTTATTCAATCTTGCGCTTAATTATTTAATTGCTTGATCACCAATTGAATACTATCTACGAATCTAGGGTTGAACTCGGGAGAGGGAATTCTAGATTGCATATAAGATTGGGTAGAGCAAGATCTTAACCCTTCAGGGGAGCGGATTTGCGGTTAGGATAGGAATATACCTAATCGCCTTGCTTGGTTATTATACGGGAATTATTAATGCGTTCTTGTTAATCCTGATTCCATAGGAATATAGGCGTTAGGTTAGCTTGAATAGGCGAGTTGTACTTCGGGAGAAGGCTACGAGCAATATTAACCTCGTCAATCAATAAACCTGATTTGAAGATTTTGGTCGAAAACTCAACGCGATTGTTTACCAACCCATAACTCTAGAAAATCAAATTACATTGAATTCGTCTTTAAGTTAGTTGTCTCTTTAATCTCTTAATTTACTATTTTAGAGTAATTTTAATTAAATATTTGTTTGATTTTAGTTTAGCTGATAGTTAATCACAAGTCCTTGTGGGTACGATATCTGGACTTAAAATCCTATATTACTTGTCGACCACGTACACTTGCGTGTGCCTTGGGAAACCAAACAACAAGTTTTTGGCGCTGTTGCCGGGGACATAGAAATTAACTATTCTACTAGATTGAATTTTTACTTTTGTCTACTTAGTTTTTTT
>MDKI01016895.1:0-28980 GCA_005239505.1 Nicotiana paniculata
ATATATATATATATATATACATATAAAATTTATTTTTATCCATATATATATTAAATAATCAAAAACCCTTCTTCCTCCCGTACTCTATCAAAGTGAATTAGAATAAAAGAAAGCCAAATAAAATGAGTCATCTAACTGTGACAAAAGACAAAATTTGTTGTCTGAAACAAGATAACAACACCAGTTACACCACTGCTTTATCAACTTTGCCTGGGTTTTAAGACATCCTATAATTCTAAGCATGATGAACATTTGTTTTAACAACGACCAATTGGAAATCTTTCACATGGACTAAGGCCAATGTGCATAAACATAAATAAGATTCTAGATAGATGATTTACCCATCACGGTGTCTCTTCTGCTTCGTCCCTCTTAGTACATCGACCACCTATTTAAACATATAGAGATTAAATTTTATTTTATTTTGATTGAATTAGGCCGATAAACCGCCCGATAACCGCTCAATAAGAGCTAAACCGATATCAATCCGCCCGATATCTTATCGGGTGGCTAGCGGATTAATACATTTAAAAATCGATAACCGATAAGCCAAATTGTTAAGAGTAAATGACCGCCCAATCCGACCGATAAGCAGCCCTAGTAACGACCTAACCGGTCATTTTGAGCATTTGCACTTCGTTCGGTAGTCTGGGGGCACGAATAACTCCGTATAATGTATTAGGACTTTTGTACAAAAATTTGAGTGCATTCCGAGTTGATTTGATATGTTTTGGAGCGAGTTTTTTTGGAAGTCGAAAGTTCATTAAGTTTGATTTGAGGTGCGTTTCATTGTTTTATATGTTGTTATGCGTGATTTGAAGCCTCGAGAAAGTCCGTGTTATTTTATGAGACTTTTTGGTATGTTCGTACGGGGTCCCGAGGGGCTCGGGTGAGTTTCGGATAGGTTTGGGTTGTGTTGTGCTCGTTTTTCTTATTTCGACGCCGTTTCTTCAAGAAAAAAATGATATCATATTGAACAAATGAGCTCCAATTTCTGGTTTTATTAAAGCATTAGATCCGTATCAAAATTATGGACCCGCGGCAAAAAGAATCATTATATTTGGACATCATATGAGGATTTTATGGTTATTTTACTAAAAATTGGGTTGCCAGATTTTTTCAGATTAATTACGAAATTGCTACTGATTTTGTATTTAAAAATCTACACATTTCCAAATATTGAAACCAACATATCTCCTTTATTATAAGGTCAAATGGAGTGATTCAAAAGCCTATCTTGACTGAAATTTGACAAGGAATTCATTGGAGGCATCAAAAGCAAGTTTTAGGATCATTTGGTACGCAAAACGAGGCATAACAGGGAAAAAATACTTAATATCGAAGGTTTGTTCTTTTGGTCATATTTTGAGTTGGGGAGCTCGGATTTGGATAATTTTTTTAGACGATTTTCACCATATGAATTGAGGTAAGTGTTTGATACTCAATTTTGGTTATATTTCATGAATCCATTTTCGTTTTTGGTATTTGATTGATGTTTTCAAAGTTAAATTTAGGGGTTTTGTCTAAAATTTAATAAAGTAAATTTTTGAGTTTTGAACATCGATTCAGAATCGGATTTGAGTGAAAGTAATATGGTTGGACTCGTAATTGAATGTGTTTTCGGATTTTGTAAGTTTTGTTGGGTTCCGAGGCGCGAGCCTGAGTTTGACTTTTTGGTCGATTTTGGGATTTTGATTAAAGATTCGACCTTTATCGACTGGGTTTGTTTCCTTTGGCATTATTTGATGTATTTGAGTTGCTTTTGGCTATTTTCGAGCCGTTCAAATGGTTGTTACGCGCGAGATTGCCTTTTTGGAGCATTGTTTGGCATGCTGGGTATTGGATTTGGCTTGTTCGAGGTAGGTAACTCTTCTAAACTTAGTGCTGAGGGTATGAAGCCCTGAATTACGTGTTATGTGATTGGTATTGAGGTGACGGACATGCTAGGTGACGAGCGTGTGGGCGTACACCCTATGAATTGTGACTCTGTTATTTCCATGGCACTGTATAGTGGCCCTATCTTGTTGTTATTTGTGTTATAACCATGTGATAAAGTAATTGAGCTGTCAATCATGCTAGATATCATGTTGGAACCCATAGTGGTTATTTCTTACTTCCATCTCATTGATTTTACTGATATGTTCGTACTCAGTCATATCCATGCATTCATATTATATCTCAGTCTCAGTTGTTATTTATTGATACATCATATCATTGTTGGCGGGCTAGTTTCATGACATTGAGAGCCCGAGAGACTGGAGAGATTGATAACTGAGTGAGGCCGAGGGCCTGATGGTGAGGATGTTTATAGGATCGGGTTGCACGCCACATCATGTTTTACTGATTTATGCCACGATTGGATTGTTATTGCGCTTAGGCTGAAGAAGCCCCTCTAGAGTCTGTACACACCCCCAGTGAGTGAAGATACGTACTGAGTGCGAGTGACGAGGGACGAGTGATTGGGAGGACTGAGTGACGGTGAGGACTAAGTGAATTGATACTATGAGAGCATGCATATGGTTTTATCACTGAGTTGCAATGCATTTGATATGCACAGTTGACATACATGCATAGAGATGCATTTTTTCTCATGCTGTACGGTATCACATCATTCATGACTTCTCATACATATTGAATATAGGCATGAATATGTACTTTCCTCATGCTATCTGAAAATGAAATATTTATCTGATAAAAAGTTTTTGGAAAAAACTACAGCTCTCAAGGAAGATTACAATTTTCAACTTACTCATATTTTGGCAAATTTTCGATAAAAGACTTGTGTTTTTCACTATTATATTTGAAAAGTGAAACTACTTTGGGAAACTATGAAAAGACTGAGCATTTTATCTCTGAGCTACTTCTTTATTTAATTGCTTTAAATTGTTACAAACTACTGTTGGTTATTGGTTTTGGACCCGACCTATGTTCCAACTCGTCACTACTTTCAACCTAAGGTTAGGTTTGTTACTTACTCAGTACATGGGATCAGTTGTACTGATACTACACTTCTGCACATTGCGTGCAGATTTTGGTTGTTGTTGTTGCCGTGTTCGAGGGTTGCTGGATTTGAAGACGTACCTACGTCCCTGTTGCAACTGCCTCTTTTGTTCGGGGTTGCCTTAGATTATAAAACTCTGTTTATGTACTTTTCAAACAGACTATGCTTTTATTTCATTTCCGCTTTGTAAACTCTATTCTTAGAAGTTCATGATTTGTATTACCAGTCCTTGGGGAATGTATAAGATTTAGATAATTCCTTTTGTTTAATTGTCTTATTAATATTAGTGAAATTGGATAGTTATTAGTTGGCTTACCTAACGGGTTAGGTTAGGTGCCATCACGACTCGTGGATTTTGGGTCGTGACAATGGGAAGATTGTTGGGTGTGCGAACAAAGTCCCACATTGGTAACTGAAAAGATTGGGAGTCTACATATAAAGTGTATGAATCTCTTAATAATGTGATGCCTTATGAGAGAAACTGTGCGAGCTCGGTCCAAAGTGAACAATATTACACCATGTTAAGAGAGTATTTGGACTAATTTAGCCCAACATTAATAATGAAGCAAAATATTGTCGAACAGAGCCATAGTAATTCAGTAGTCCGGTAGAACTCTCATTTAATAACTAATGCTACTCTCTCCGGTCCAGTTTAGTTGATTTTTGACTGTTTTATTGTAATAAGAAATTCACCTTTTAATATTAATTAACAACGAAATTGACCATATTAATTTTAATTTGTTCATTGAAAATATAATAATTACTCCTAGTATCTTTATCCAAAAGTAACTTTGAAAAAAAAAATGTTAATTCCTTTTTAATATTTAAAAAAATTCAATATCATAAACCACAAAAAAGAGGCCAAAAAATAAAATAAAGTGGATCACAGTGAGTACTTTTCATTTGGAGTCACTCCCATTTATATATTCTCTGGAAATTAATGTCTTTTCCCGACCCTCTCCTTCCGTCATTTAATTAATCCATGAAAAACGACCAATTATAACATGATTATATATTAATTTCCAACACCTACAAATAAAATGAATATCTTAATGTCCAATTTTGGCATATAATTAGTTCAGAGGTTTCCTGATTAGCATCGTTTCAGCGATCAGAATCTTCCCAAACAAATTGAACTTAAAACCAACAGGATCAAACACTGAGGTAGAGGCATTCATTTTAGCAGCTGCACTTGTTATCTTTATTTGCGAGGTTATTGAAATTTTGAATTAGTATTGAGGTTAACCAACAAACAGAGAATTAATCATTTGAGAAAATTTACAAAAAATGCAAATAAAATGTATAAAGACTTCTTTAACGTCCAGCATATCTGCATTAAAAAATCAAGCGTTTCTTGGCTTTCTGAATTTATCATATACTCCATGAATCAGGGAGACATGAGCATTAAATATAAGCTGACCATATGGAAAGTCCTGTATTTGAATTAAGTCAGACCAATTAAGGGGATTTATTCATTTAATTGACAAACCACCATAAATTATGGATCTTGATTAACAATGAAGCAAAATATGTTCAATTTTTTTTTAAACCACATATACAACCGACATGATCAAAAGAATGCAATGAAGAGGCCATGTTTGCTAAACATATTAAAAGGTAGTAGTAGTTAAATTCTAAATACTAGTCACTTAAGTGGCTGCCCCGTGCAAATACAATATTTACAACGAAGAGGTTGAGTAAAAGCTTCAGTGATCAGCCACAGCAAGTGGCATTAGATTGGGAGAATAACCCTATAATTCTATGAGTTCAGAAGCGAAATGGGATCTGAATCCCATCAAATTTATTGGTTTTCTCATTGTTTGTGTGATGGTTTTGACAGTTCTGTTGACGGCCTCTGTTATACTCAGGGACTTTGCTTCTGATAGCCTCAGGACATTGGCTGAAGCTAGAATCTTTGATGTTAACCCTCCAAATGGTACACTTCATTTCCCCATTCTTTAGCTTTTTGTTGAACTCTTATAGTAGATTCTACTTTTTGTTAATCAAGTTTGCCATATAGAAGTAGAATAGCAAGAGAAAGTCGAAGTAAATTCTCTGTTTTTCCCTACAAGATCGTCACACTCATCTCTTCATTGCCACTTGGAAGGACATTCGTCCAATTTTTGAAATATCACAACACATTGTTGCGATGGGGGTGAAAACGGTAGTTGTTTGAAGACAAATTAATGACTTCGAGTGCCTTCTGCAGACATTTGCTCTGTGTGTGTGTGTGAGTGTGTGTGGTTTGCTTGCAAGCTTGCTCTTCTAGTTTGATTGTGGATCCAACAGTTCGATAAATGCTTGTAATCAATTTGTTTTACTGATAAAGTATGTAATCACTTTTCTTGATTTTTTAACTTCTTTTTTTGGTTTTTTCAGCCACAGTTTCTGAACAATATGGTAATCATCAACCAGTCAAGGTGCAAAAAGATAAACTACTTGGTGGTCTTCTTCCTGCTGGAATTGATGAAAGATCTTGTCTGAGTAGATACGAGTCAGCTTTATATTACAAAGAACCGCGTCACAAGCCATCGTCTTACCTCATCTCTAGGTTACGAAACTACGAGGCTCTTCATAAGAAATGCGGACCTCATACAGAATTGTACAACAAAAGTGTCGAGCTTATCAAGTCTGGTCAATACATATCAGGTTCTGCAGATTGTAGTTACTTGGTTTGGATTTCCTATAGTGGTTTAGGAAACAGGATACTAACCTTAGCTTCTGCTTTCCTATATGCTCTTCTAACAAACCGAGTCTTACTTGTTGATCCTGGAATTAATATGCCTGGTCTATTCTGTGAACCTTTTCCAGAAGTTTCCTGGTTTCTTCCTCCAGATTTCCCAATACTTAATCAGTTTAGTACCTTTGATCAGAAATCTCCTCATTCCTATGGTTATATGGTGAAGAATGATATCATCATAGGCAATTATTCGACTGGCTCAATATTACCTCCTTCCGTCTACCTCTATTTAGCTCATGACTACGATGATCAAGATAAATTATTTTTCTGTGACCAGGACCAAGGTTTTCTCCAGAAAATTCCTTGGCTGGTCATGAAGTCAGATGAATATTTCGTGCCTTTTCTTTTCTTGATACCATCGTTCGAGCAAGAATTAAGTAATCTTTTTCCAGAAAAAGAAACTATCTTCCATTTTCTAGGTAGATACCTGTTACATCCCACAAATTCTGTATGGGGGCTTGTTATGAGATACTATCAAGCTTATTTAGCACAAGCTGATGAAAAATTAGGCATTCAAATTAGAGTCCTTGAATCAGATGTTGGTCCTTTAAAGTATGTATTGGATCAGATATTAGATTGTACAATGAAGGAGAATCTATTGCCACAAATTAACCCGGGGGAGCCAATAGTACTCAACACATCGGGGAACATGCAGAACAAGAACATAGCCGTCCTGATGACTTCTCTAAGCCCTGGATATGCTGAAGAGTTCCGAAGCATGTATTGGGAGCATCCAAGTGTGACAGGAGAGATTGTTGGTGTTTACCAGCCGAGTCAGGAGAAATATCAGCAAAGTGAGAATCTCATGCACGAAAGAAAGGCGTTGGCAGAAATGTATCTACTGAGTATAACTGATAAATTGGTTACAAGTGCACGGTCCACTTTCGGTTATGTGGCTCAGGGTCTTGGGGGTATGAAGCCCTGGATCCTATACAAGCCTGAGAACAGGACAGCCCATAATCCGCCTTGTGTTCGAGCTGCATCATTGGAGCCATGTTTCCACGCCCCACCTAACTATGATTGCAAAAAGAAAACGGGAACAGACACGAGCAAAATTGTTCCTCATGTTAGGCACTGCGAGGATGTGAGCTGGGGCTTAAAGCTATTCGACCAAAATGGTGAATTATAACTGTGTAGCTGTGTAGGTTGTTAGAAGAGGGGTAACTCAAGTTAACGTACAATAGTAACTGGATTCACAATTAAGTATTTATATATATATATTTAGTGATTTTTTGAATACATATACAGATTACAGGGTCTAGACAAAAGTTATTGAATTCATGTGATTCCATAACTTATAAGCTAGGTCAGCCGCTGGTTGTTAGCTATACTCTTAATTCTGTAAAGATGATTCAGAATGGTTTTCCTTCAAAATACATTTTGCTTTCTGGTGAACTGAAGGGTGAAAAGGAGTAGATCAAATCATGGTTTTCAGGTTTGCAATTCTTTTTTCACTCTGCATTGAGAAGTGGAAACTTTTTTAGCTGATCCAAAGAGGGTGTAGAGTGATTTTGTGCAAATTATTCTAGTTGAATATAGTGCAAATCTCTTGATAGCATCACCAATTGAGTTCTTACTTCTGCACCAATACAGAAAACAACTGCTTATTTGCTATCATCAAGTTAAGTTAGAGCCAAAGCAAATGGACCAAGGTAGACAAAAATCAAATGGCTTGGACCTTAATCATAAAAAGAGCAGTCCAGTATACAAAATATCTCCACTGATGCAGGGTCCATGGAAGAACCCGCACCCAAGGTTTTTGGACCTTAACCATATTGGAGAAAAATCTTCCCAAAAAGATACTCTCATATGAGGAATCACTCTTTAATACTCCCTCCGGTCCACTTTAAGTGATTTTTTTGTTCTTTTCACGTAAGGAGTTCACTCCTAGGCTCTTTAGTCCAAGGGCAACTTTGGAAAGAAGAAGTTAATTCCTTCTTGATATAACTGAAAAAAATTAAAATATTATGGACCATAAAAAAAAGTTAAAAAATCACTTAAAGTGAACCGGAAGGAGAACACGATAACATGTCAAAGTCAAACTAAATACAATTGGTTTATTTATAATTAAGTTTTCCCAAAATCAATTAATAACATCAAATTAGTTCCTAATCATATATCAGACAGATATGTTCCTTGAAAAAAGAGGAAAGGGCATGGAAGTAAATAACTTCTCAGCAAGAAAAACACCTAGAAAGTGGTACAAACACAGATACATAGGTATAACAATTAGACAAATAGTCTGTACTATAAGAAAGTTAATTTTTATTATTTTGGGATTTATATTTTTTGTCTTAGAAAAAAAACTCTTTTGTTTTGTTTTTTTTAATTTAAGCACCCCGTATTCAGACTTCAGAGTCCACTAGTCTTGCTAATTCGAATTCTCACCAGAAAGACTTAACTAAGGAAGTAAAAATATTTTTTACTGAAAGATTCTTCATTCTTAAGGCTGTAGAACTAAAATACATATATGACAAACAATAGTGTGGAATGTGAGTTCTGTCAAACTTAATAATTTTTATTCAGATTTTATATTTATCTTAAGAAATTCTATGAATAAATACAAATTATTAATTTAAAATCTGATAATTTAAAAAGATTATAGTCTCGAACTTATAATTTTTAAATGCTGACTCCTCTTGCGACAAAGATGAGATAGTGGCTATAAGGAAATTGATCCTTGAAAATTAGGCGAGGACGTAAGAAATGATGTAGTCCAAGGAAGAATACAATGTCCGCTCAAGTACTAGCTATGAAGACGTGGGATTGGAAAGCTAAGGATCCACTAAAATCAAGCAAAGCAAGATGGAGAGGTCCCACTTAGGTGGTTTCTAGCATGTGAAGCTCTAGAAGGTCCTCCTCCATTTTTGTGGCTTTAAAATATTTTTCAACTTTGCAAGCTTATCGGCAATAGTGATATACACTAACAATATAAAAAAATTTACACAATTATTATGTTTTAATATGTGATTTAATGAACTAGTGATTATCTTTTTCTCGCAAAAATATAAGATAAGGTTGGATATATACAATAAATTCTTGTGATCCGATCTTCCCCGAACTCCCGCACATAGCTATAGCTTAGTGCTGTCTTTTTATTTTATCTTTATTATTAGATTATTAGTTAATATTTATTAAGGAATTGTGTAGAAATTTTTTGTTACACCTTTAATGCATAAAACCTTAAACTCTTCTGTGTATATAATTAGTCCTTAAGATGAGATCATTCGGATGTCATATATACGAATAAAAAGGAATTCTACATCGCTAAGCTTCAAATGATCATTTCTCCTTTCAACAAAAAAAGGATTCAAAGGAGGCTAGATATCCCATTATATACTCACCGTATTCGTAAAATCACAAGAGAGGGCTTAATTACGTAATATATAAATCTTAGTCATTGTTGATTGACATGAATGTTTGAAGTCTTATAGCTTTATATTTCCTAGATCATTAGCTCCACCACATTAGGATTAGGGAGGGGAATTATATTAGAGGAGGAGAATGGAGAAACTATATCACCTCGCCCTATGCCTCTAACAGGATGAAGATTGAAGGTAAGATCTAGATGTTGCAGAACATGGGAGAATAGTAGAATACCACGTCTTGCACTGTTATGGACCTTATGGTCACATAGTCCCCACATATCCCTAAATCATTATGCTTACTTCTCACATTAGAAGTTTTACGGAGATATCTTCAACCAAAAAAAACTATCTATTGTTGGGGTTTTAAAGCTATTTTAGCTTAAAATAGGATAAATAATGGTGGGAAAATGAAATATTTGAGTTTTCTTTTTTGAAAAAGGGACATTGTCCCATATTGAAGGAGGAAAAGACTTATGATGAGTATATATACAATTGCTCTTCTTCTAGCTCTTAAAGAGTTACAAAGAAGGCAAGCGTCGTGCCGTCGTCGTCGTCTCTTGCTCGGCTCGGTTTCGGCTTCAAATTTATTTGTTAATATTAAATATTAAATATTAACGTAATTATCCGTTTTTGTAATGAAAAATTAATTTTCTGAAGAGTTGCACCTTTTGAAGAGTTGCACCTCTTCGTTTAACCTCAACATGTTGGCTATAAATAACACACTATTCTCTCAGATTTTTCTTACGAAATTTCTGAATTCTCCTCTTCCTTTCTGCATTGTTTTAACTACAACAAAGCAACAATAAGTGTGACTTGCTGCCGCCATTTGTATTCGTTGAAACGCTGGGGTTTGAAGTACCGCTATACCAGTGTGTAATCCGTTCTATCCTAGGAGTCCACAACCTCGGGTACTAGAAGAGAATTAAGTTCCTTAAGGAAACACTGTCAATTCAGTGGGCTCGGATTAATTTCTACTTCTTCTACATTTCTGTTTATACGTTGTGATCTTCTCCAGAATTATTTTACAAATACAGTTTGATAACAAACTTAAGGAACTTAAACATTTTCTGTATTTGTGTTATACTCACTGTTCTGGAGACTAAAACCTTCGTGGTTTTCTACTCCCGTTTTGGAGATTAAAGCCTTCGTGGTTTTCTACTCCATTTGTATACTTTAACGTTTACTCTCTTTTGGTTTACTATTTGTTATTCGTAGATTAAAATCCTAGCAATTTTCTACTCCATAGGGGATTAAAATCTACGTGATTTTCTACTCCAGTTTTATTCGGTTTGAAGATATAAAAACTTCGCCATTTATTAAACGTTTGTTTATGTCATTCTTTTACAAAATTGACGAATGAGAACAGAAACCAGACTATTCCTATGGTGACTGCTAATGCATCGACAAGCCGAACAACTCCGGCATTGGCACCGACATCGGCGAAAAAGCCTGGAAAATTTTCCGGGATAGATTTCAAGCGGTGGCAGTAGAAAATGTTCTTCTACTTGATGACTTTAAGTCTGCAGAAGTTCATTAAGGAAAAAGTTCCCGTTCTGCCCGACGAAACTCCAGACAATGAACACTTTCTCGTGACTAAGGCATGGAAGCATTCTGATTTTCTGTGCAAGAATTACATTCTTAGAGAATTGGAGGATGATCTGTATAACGTCTATAGTAATGTGGAGACGCCAAAAGAACTGTGGATTACGCTTGAAAGGAAATACAAAACTGAGGATGCCGATTTGAAGAAATTTGTGGCCGCTAAATTCTTGGACTACAAAATGGTAGATAGCAATTCTGTTATTACCCAAGTCCAGGAATTTCAAGTGATTATTCACGATCTCTTTGCTGAAGGTATAAGAAGAATTAATACTAATGTTGAAAGTATTGATTATGTTATTTATTAACAGAATTCTTATTGAAGGTCTTGTCATCAATGAAGCATTCCAAGTAGCAGCGATGATTGAGAAATTGTCTCTTTTGTGGAAGGATTTCAAAAATTACTTGAAATACAAACGCAAGGAGATGTCGCTTGAAGATCTCATTGTTCGGTTGAGAATCGAAGAGGACAACAAAGCTGATGAAAAGAAAGGTCGTGGAAACTCAACAATAATGGGAGCAAACATTGTTGAGGATGCTCCTCAAAATAATAGAAAGAGGAAGAAGGCTTTTGGACCGAAAAGCAACCCAAGCAAGAAGTGGTTCAAAGGAAATTGCTACAATTGTGGAAATATGGGCACAAATCTGCAGATTGTCGTGCTCCAAGGAAGACAAAAAGAAGGGTCAAGTAAACATGGTTGTAAAGCACGAAGATATTGATGACTTATGTTCTATGCTTGCTGAATGCAACCTGGTGGGAAATCCTAAGGAATGGTGGATTGATTTTGGATCCACTCGCCATGTTTGTGTTGTTAGAGAAGTGTTTGCTACATATGCTCCCGTTGGACCCGAAGCGACGCTTTCAATGGGAAATTTTTCAACAACCAAAATTGAAGGATGTGGCAAGATATTTCTGAAAATGACTTTTGGCAAGGTGGTGACTCTGAACGACGTCCTTCATGTTCCCGAGATTAAGAAGAACTTAGTCTCTACTGCATTTCTCGTTAAGAACGGGTTTAAGTACGTTTTTGTATCTGATAAGGTTGTAATAAGTAAGAATGAGATATTTGTTGGAAAAAGTTACCTCACTGAGGGCCTTTTCAAACTGAATGTAATGGTTGTTGAGAATAATAATAAAATTTCAGCTTCTTCTTACTTATTTGAGTCAAATGATTTATGACATATACGTTTCGGACATGCCAACTATAATACATTGCGGAAAATGATTAATTTGGAAGTATTGCCTAAATTTTAATGCGACAAATCAAAATGCCAAATATGTGTGGAATCTAAGTATGTTAAACATCCTTATAAGTCAGTTGAAAGGAATTCAAATCCTTTAGACTTAATTCACATAGATATTGGCGACACGAAGTCAATACCATCTCGCGGTGGAAAGAAGTATTTCATAACTTTTAATGACGACAATACTCAATATTTCTATGTTTATTTACTTAATAGTAAAGATGAAGCAATAACTGCATTCAAGAAATACAAAAATGAAGTTGCAATGCAACTTAACAAGAAAATTAAAATGATAAGAAGTGATAGGGGTGGTGAATATGAATCTCCTTTTGAAGAAATATGTTTAGAATATGGAATTATTCATCAAACAACGGCCCTTTACACGCTCGAATCCAATGGTATTGCGGAAAGAAAGAATCGTTCATTAAAGGATATGATGAACGCATTGTTGATAAGTTCTGGTTTGCCACAGAACTTGTGGGGGGAAGACATTCATACGGCTAACCGGATACTAAATCGAGTACCCCATAGAAAAATGCAATCCATTCCATATGAAAAATGGAAAGGAAGGAAGGCCAACTTGAATTATTTTAAAGTGTGGAGATGTTTGGAAAAAGTGCAAGTTCGTAAACCCAAAGGGGTAAAAATAGGACCGAAAACCGTTGATTGTGTTTTCATAGGATATGAGACCAATAGTAAAGCATATCGATTTTTGGTTCATAAATTAGAAAATCCCGATATTCATAATAATACGGTTATAGAATCAGAAAATGCTGAATTCTTCAAAAATATATATCCGTATAAAAAGTAATGTGAGTCGATTGGTGAAGGATCTAAACGACATCTAGAAGAAACAAAAGAAAGTACGTTTAATCAGGAAAATCCAAGACGTAGTAAACGTCAAAGGGCGTCTACTTCATTTGGACAAGATTTTGTGACTTTCTTATTGGAAAATGAGCCTCGAACATTTAAAGAAGCTATGTCTTCTTCGGAATCATTATTTTGGAAAGAGACAGTCAATAGTGAAATAGAATCCATATTGAATAACCATACACGAGAATTTATTGATCTTCCTCCTGGAAAACTGTTGGGTTATAAATGGATTTTTAAGAAGAATATGAAAGATGATGGCACTATTGATAAATATAAGGCAAGACTTGTGGTCAAAGGATACAGACAACGAGAAGGTCTTGACTATTTTGATATATACTCTCCAGTTACAAGAATTACGTCCATACGAATGTTAGTAGCATTAGCTGCAGTTTATGGTCTTGAAGTTCATCAAATGGACGTTAAGACAACCTTCTTAAATGGAGATTTGGAGGAAGGGATCTACATGAAACAACCTGAAGGGTTTGTGGTGTCAGGTAAAGAAAATGTACGTAGACTTGTTAAGTCCCTTTACGAACTAAAAAAAGCACCTAAACAATGTCATGCGAAATTTGACCAAACAATATTGTCAAATAGTTTTAAGATAAATGAATATGATAAATGTGTGTACATTTAAAATGTTCCAAATCACATAGTCATTGTTTGCTTATATGTGGATGGTATGCTGATAATGAGTAATGACATTGCCAATATAAATATGACTAAGCGTATGCTAACTAGCAAGTTTGATATGAAGGACTTGGGAGTTGCTGATTTAATTCTAGGTATTAAGATCCATAAGACTCCTCAAGATCTGGCATTGTCATAATCTCATTATATTAAGACAGTACTTGGAAAATTCAAGTACTTATATTTTAAAGTTGTAAATCATGGAAGTCGTCCAAACAAACGTGTATTGCCCGCTCTACAATGAGCAATGACAAGTGGATATGTATTCACTATTGGTAGAGGAGTGATATCTTGGAAGTCATCCAAACAAACGTGTATTGCCCGCTCTATAATGGAGGCCGAGTTCATAGCCTTAGATAAAGCCGATGAAGAAGCTGAATGGCTCCGAAATTTCTTGGAAGATATTCTATTTTGGGCCAAGTCGTTGGCCCCAATATATATACATTGCGATAGTCAAGTGGCAATTGGAAGGGCTGAGAGCATTATTTATAACGGTAAATCTCGCCATATTCAACGAAGACATAAAACCGTTAGGCAATTACTCTCAAGAGGAATTATCACGATTGACTACGTAAAGTCAAGTGATAATGTGTCGGATCCACATACGAAGGGCCTAACTATAGAGGTAGTTGAGAAATCATCGAGGGGAATGAGACTATGGCCGAGGACAAGCCATTGTGGCGGTAACTCTACCTAGAAGACTGGAGATCCCAAGATCTAGGTTCAAGGAGATCAAACAAAGTCATTAATGATGGTTCAACATTGTCAACTAAAATTTTGGTCCATTCTCGTGATGAGACAATGTTCAGTACTAAGGATAAAGCATTAAGGATTTTTAATGGTTTCTAAATTTGATACAAGGTATATCAAATAGTGTATCTACGGGAGCACGTTTAGGAATCACCTATGTAAGTGTGAAGTGTTAGCCGCTTCAAGGAGAATTTACTAAGGCCAGTTCTCTACGCACTGATGAAACCAGGCAGTGTTCATGGCTGAAACGAACACAACAATGAGAACCAAATACAGTTAAGGGTTGATTGTGTGACTTATGGTTGTCTAGGTATACAACAAATTTCGACGGTTCAAAGATATCAAATCTACCGATTGATGGAGTATATCCGACATAAGTTCACTACGGAAAGTTCAAACGAAAACCTACTTATCCAGATGCAATTAATCCTTGCTTGCGAATCACAGTGTTTTCATACATATTTCCGTGATATAACCATTCCCCATTCATATGGGGGACTGTTGGAGGTTTTTAGCTATTTTAGCTTAAAAGAGGGTGAATGTGAAATGGAGGAAAAATGAAATATTTGAGTTTCCCTCCTTGACAAAGGGACATTGTCCCATATTGGAGGAGGAAAAGACTTTTGATGAGTATATATACAATTTCTCTTCTTCTAGATCTTAAAGAGTAAAGAAGAAGGCAAGCCTCGCGCCGTCGCTCGCTCGCTCGCTCGGCTCGGCTTCAGCTTCGGCAATCAATTGATTTATTTTTTGGACCAAATTTATTTATTAATATTAAATATTAACGTAATATTATTTAATCCAAATTTCGTTTTTGTAACGGAAAATTAATTTTCCTCCGTGTTTTTAATTCCTGTTTTATTTTGCGTAAATAGCCATTTACATTATGACCGTTTTACACGAACAGTCATGACAAACCTTCTCAAGAGTTGCACCTCTTCGTTAACCTCAACATGTTGGCTATAAATAGCACAATGTTCTCTCAGATTATCTTTACGGAATTTCTGAATTCTACTCCTCTTCCTTTCTGCATTGTTTTAACTACAACAAAGCAACAATAAGTGATTTGCTAGTGCCATTTGTGTTCGTTGAAACACTAGGGTTTGAAGTACCGCTATACTAGTGTGTAAGCCATTCTATCTTGGGAGGAAATAATCCACAACTCTGATTCTAGGAGAGGATTAAGTTCCTTAAGCAAACACTGTGAATTCAGTAGGTTCAAATTAATTTCTACTTTTTCTACATTTCTGTTTATACGTTGTGATCTTCTCCAGAATTATTTTACAAATACAATTTGATAACATCTATTACACGGGGAAGAAAGGACATGGACAGTGAGCATTGAACTCACATCAATAATGTGGAATATTTCCACATATTACTAAACTATATATCAAGCTTGACATCTCATTATCACTACTTGTATATTTCACTTGATATGATTTAATTTGGAGCAGTACAAGAGTAACCAAGAAATATCCAGGCGTCACCAGTTCACCATCATATAAGAACTAAGAAAGAATGGACATAAAGGTGGTTTTTTTTTTGCTGAATCAAAGACAGTGCTGGGTTCACATTCTCGGTACATCAACAATTATATGTTATTTATCGTAGATTAAATAATTTGATGGTATAAAACTTTACACACTGTTAGTTCGGAAAACTTAAACATAGAAAATAGAGGTATTACATTGAGCTGGACACAAACATAGAAAAATAATTATGCAATGTGGTTGCGGATAATAGAGTAGGACATAGTGGGCTAAGCATCCAAATCCAGTGATATAAAGTCGATTCAAAATCTTCAACTTGTATTGGTGGAGTGTCACGACCCGAAATTCTACCGTCGGGACCGTGATGGCGTCTAACGTTGAACCCGCTAGACAAGCCAACATTCTGGTTAACATGCTTGTTTCCTTATTGTTAGGCATTTGACGAAAAAAGCGATAAGCGAGAACAAGTTTAAATAACAATGCGGAAGCTATGAAATATAACACCTCAAGTATATGATACTACAAAAGCCTTAGTAACACCCCAGAACTGGTAACACAAATCCACGGACTGTCTAAGAATACTAAAAACAAAGTCTGAATAAACAACACAACTGTCTCAGAAATACAAGAGAAGACAGAAAGAGAAGGAATGAGATAGGAGGTGACGCCAAGGCCTGCGGACGCCTGTAGGACTACCTTAGTGTCGCCTGTGGACTGAAAGATACTCCCTCGATCACTGTCCACCGGGTCCGGTACCGTAATCTGCACAACATAAAGTAGTGCAGGTGTAGCATCAGTACAACCGACCCCATGTACTGAGTAAGTGCCGAGCCTAACCTCGGCGAAGTAGTGACAAGGCTAGGACATGGCAATTAATAAACACCTGTACAATTCAATAACATATAACAGAAATAACGGCAGGAAGTAAATAGTTAAGTACAACTACGGGGAAAACATGCTGGGGTACAAAGGAAAAGACACTTATTGAGTAACAGAACATGGAAACCGTCTAAGTATCAAAATAACAACAAAGAACAAACAAGTGCACGACATCACCCTTCGTGCTTTACTCTCGTTCTCACCAAAACAAGTGCACGACATCACCCTTCGTGCTTTTACTCTTATCCTCACCAAGACAATAAGTAAGTATAACGGCACAACATTATCCTTCGTGCTTTCAATTATCATATCATGGCACGACATCACCCTTCGTGCTTTTACTCTTATCCTCACCAAGACAATAAGTAAGTATAACGGCACAACATTATCCTTCGTGCTTTCAATTATCATATCATGGCACGACATCACCCTTCGTGCTTTTACACTCTCAACCTCATAGAGCAATAAATAAATGAATTCACGGCATCACCCTTCGTGATTTACACTCTTCCTCACCCAAACAATATCAAGATCAACAGTTTGGCAAGGAAAATCAACAACATAGATCATAAGTCACAACATCCCGGCAAGGGGACAACAACCGAAATAATACAGCCCCGGCAAGGAGCACAACTATAACCAATCTCGCTCACGGGTATAACTTAACAAAATAATCCACAACCGAACAATTTATCAACAGTATTCACAACCAAGAATTTCCATCAATTGTATAACCTCAAAGGTGAAACTTACTTCATAACACAACGAATATCAATGAAAAATCAGATATATCACAAAACCGGACTCACGGGCATGTTACAAAACAACATATAGCTACTCGTCATCTCACCTATACGTTGAACATGGGATAAAAAGTAGAAAATAAGACTCAACACCTATTCCCTCAAGCTAAGGTTAGGCCAAACACTTACCTCGACGGCAAGAATCCGAATCAAGCCTCTGGCACCGCTTTTCCTTTCGAACCTGACTCCAAATCAATAGTATCTAGACATAATTGACTCAATAACATCAATAAATGCTAAACAAATCTATTTTAAATTTTTAATTATAGATTTCCCAACATTGTTCTCAAAAATTCAAAAATCGACCTCGGCCCCCCTTGGTCCAAACACAAGGTTCGAACCAAAACTCGATCACACATTCCCCCACGAGCCCGAATATATAATTTATTTTGAAATCCAACCCCAAAACGATGTCAAATTCTCAAATAATCAAAAAGCCCTAACTCTACCCAAAACCTCAATTTTCTACCCTTAATCACATGTTTTTAGGCCTAGAATCTAGTGGGTGTTGATAAAAATGGAAGAAAACGATGTTAGGGATTACATACCTATGAAGCTATGGTGAAGAGGTTCTTCAAAAATCGCCCAAGGAGGTGTGGAGAAGAAGAAGTTATGAAAAATGGTGTAATTTCCCGTAAGTGTTATGTTTTTGGGACTAATTTATAACTGGGCAGAAATTACCCTTTGCGTTCGCGAGCCCTTGGCCGCGTTCGCGAAGGTCTGACTCATTTGACCTCTGCGATCGCGAGTCCTTGGCCGCGTTCGCGAAGGTCTAGCCTTCCAGGCCTACGGGTTCGCGTGCTATGGGCCACGTTCGCGTAGCATTAAGACCACCCAGCCCCCGGCTCAAGCCTAATGTTACGCGATCGCACCCCAGGGGACGCGTTTGTGTAGAAGCACTTCCCAGTGCTCCGCGTTCACGTTCCCTCTACGCGTTCGCGTAGAGTAAAACCCCTGGCCACTCTATTTACCCTTCGCGTTCGCGTGGGTTACCATGATTTCCCGAAGGGTATTGCACCAGACACCAGATCTGATCCCCAAACACCAGATTTTTACCACTTTTGGCACTCCGACACCTACCCGAAACTCACCCGAGCCCTCGAGGCTCAAAACCAAATATACACACAACCTCAAAAACATCCTACGGACTTAATCGAGCAATTAAACCACCAAAATAACATCATAAACATCGAATTAAACCTCAAAATCTATAAAAATTCTCAAAACTTCTTAAACTTCAAATTTTCCATTTTTAGTTCGAATCACGCCGAACTGAGTCCGTTTCTTACCAAATTTCACATATAAAACATATTGAACCTGTTCCGGGCTTCGGAACCATAATACGGGCCCGATATTACAGGTTTCACATCAAATCTCATTTTCAAAGACCTTTATATTTCAGAAATAATTTTCTTCAAAAATTCATTTGTCGGACTTGGGACCTCGGAATTCGATTCCGGACATACACCCAAGTCCCATAATTTCCTACGGACCCTCCAGGACCGTCAAATCATAGGTCGGGGTCCGTTTACCAAAAATATTGACCAAAGTCAACTTTATTCAAATATTTATTATAAAATCATCATTTTATCAATTTCCCACATAAAGGCTTCCCGTCTACGTGCCCGGGATGCACACGCACATCGAGGTGATATAAAATGAGGCTTTCATGGCCTCGGAACACAGATTTAGCTGAAAGTACACGGGATGACCTTTTGGGTCATCACGTCTCCACCTCTAAAATAAATGTTCGCCCTCAAACGAACCTGAATCGGGGAAAAGATGGGGATATCGGCTCCGCATGTCGGACTCGGACTCCCAGGTAGCTGCCTCGACAAGCTGACCTCTCCACTGAACATGAACCGAAGGATAACTCTTCGATCTCAACTGACGAACTTCCGAGCTAATATGGCTATCGCCTCATACTCATAAGTCAAATCCTTGTCCAACTGGACACCGCTGAAGTCAAGCACATGAGATGGATCGTCAATGTACCTCCGGAGCATAGATACGTGAAACACCGGATGCACGACTGATAAACTAGGTGGCAAATCAAGTATATTAGGCCACCTCTCCTACCTTATCCAGAATCTCAAATGGACCAATGTACCTAGGGCTCAACTTGCCCTTCTTCATGAACCTCATCACGCCCTTCATGGGCGACACTCAAAGAAATACCCGGTCTCCAATCATAAATGCCAAATCACGAACTTTGAGATCCGCATTGCTCTTCTGCCTAAACTGGGCTATACGAAGTCTATCCTGAATAATCTTCACTTTATCCAAGGCATCCTGGACTAACTCTGAACCCAACAATCTAGCCTCTCCCGGCTCGAACCACCCAACTGGCGACCGACACCGTCTACCATACAACGCCTTATACGGAGCCATCTGAATGCTCGACTGATAGCTGTTGTTGTAGGAAAACTTAGCTAAAGGCAAGAACTGGTCCCATGAACCTCCAAAATCTGAATAGTACGCTCGGACTGTCCGTCCGTATGAGGATGAAATGTTGTGCTCACATCAACCCGTGTGCCCAACTCACGCTGAAATACTCTCCAGAAAAGGGAGATAAACTGAGTACCTCGGTCAGATATAATGGACATGGGCACACCATGCAATCGAACTATCTCTGTCAGGTAGATCTTTGCCAACTTCTCCGCCGAATACGAAACTGATACAGGAATGAAGTGTGCTGTCTTGGTCAGCCTATCCACAATGACCCACACCGCATCAAATGTCCTCTGAGTCCGTGGGAGCCCAACTATGAAATACATAGTGATACGCTCTCACTTCCACTCGGGAAGCTTAATATGCTACATCAAACCGCCGAGTCTCTGGTACTCGTACTTAACCTGCTGACAGTTCAAGCACCGAGCTACATATTCCACAATGTCTTTCTTCATCCTCCGCCACCAATAATGCTACCGCAAGTCCTGGTACATATTTGCGGCGCCTGGATGAATGGAATACCAGGAACTATGGGCCTCCTGCAATATCAACTTCCGAATGCCATCAACATCAGGTACACAAATACGACCGTGCATTCTCAAAACTCCCTCATCATCAACTGTGACCTGCTTGGCACCTCTGTGCCGGACCGTATCTCTAAGAACACATAAGTGACGATCATCATACTGCCTGGATCGGATACGATCATATAATGAAGAACGAGCCTCAGTATGGGCCAAAAAACTGCTAGTCTCAAAAACCTCCAATCTCATGAACCGGTTGGCCAAAGCCTGAACATCCAAAGCGAGCGGTCGCTCTCCGACTGGTATATAAGCAAGACTACCCATACTGGCTGACTTCCGGCTCAAAGCATCGGCTACCACATTGGCCTTCCCCGGATGATATAAGATGGTAATGTCATAGTCCTTCAATAGCTCTAACCATCTCCTCTGCCTCATATTCAACTCCTTCTGCTTGAACAAATACTGCAAACTCTTATGATCCGTGAACACCTCGCATGGAACCCCATATAGATAATGCCTCCAAATCTTCAACACATGAACAATATCTGCTAACTCTAAGTCATGAACTGGATAGTTCTTCTCATGAACCTTCAACTGACGTGAAGCATAAGCTATAACCTTGCCATCTTGCATCAACACTGCACCAAGTCCCACCCATGAAGCATCACAATACACGGTATAAGGCCCTGAACATGTGGGCAAAACTAACACCAGTGTCGTGGTCAAGGCTGCCTGGAGCTTCTGAAAGCTTGCCTCACACTCATCTGACCACCTGAACGGGGCATCCTTCTGAGTCAACTTGGTCATCGGGGCTGCAATAGATAAACTGCCCTCCACAAACCGGCGATAATAACCTGCTAAGCCCAAGAAACTCCGAATCTCTGTAGCTGAAGTGGGCCTAGGCCAATTTTTGACTGCTGAAATCTTCTTGGGATCCACCTGAATACCCTCTGATGATACCACATGGCCTACAAATGCAACCGAACTCAACCAGAATTCACACTTGGAAAATTTGGCATACAACTGACTACTTCCTTCAGAGTCTGGAGGACGACTCAAAGGTGCTGCTCATGCTCCTCTCGGCTACAAGAGTAAATCAAAATATCATCAATCAAGACTATAACAAACGAATCCAAATAGGTCCTGAACACTTGGTTCATCAACTCCATAAAAGCAGCGGGTGCATTTGTCAACCCAAATGACATCACCAGGAACTCATAATGCCCGTATTGAGTGCGAAAGGCTGTCTTAGGGACATCAGACGCCCTAATCCTCAGCTGATGGTACCCAAATCTCAAGTCTATCTTGGAAAACACTGTAGCACCCTGAAGTTGGTCAAATAAATCATCAATCCTCGACAAAGGATACTTATTCTTAATAGTAACCTTATTCAATTGCCGATAGTCAATACACATCCTCATCGAGCCATCTTTCTTCTTAACAAAAAACACTGGGGCACCCCAAGGAGAAACACTAGGCCTGATGAAAACTTTATCCAACAAATCCTGCAACTGATCCTTCAACTATGGCAGGGCCATACGATATTGTGGAGTAGAAATGGGCTGAGTGCCCGGGGCCAACTCAATACAAAAGTCAATATCTCTATCGGGTGGCATACCCGTAGGTCAGTAGGGAATACCTCTGGGAACTCACGAAACACGGGCACAAACTCCATAGAAGGAACCTCAGCACTAGAATCACGAACATAGGCCAAATAGGCCAAACAACCATTCTCGACCATACGCTGAGCCTTCATATATGAAATAACTCTACCGGAAGAATAACTAGGAGTCTCTCTCCACTCCAATCGAGGTACTCCCGGTAAGGCCAATGTCACAGTCTTGGTATGACAGTCCAAAATAGCATGGTAGGGAGATAACCAATCCATCCCCAAGATGACATCGAAATCAACCATATCAAGAAGCAAGAGATCTACATGAGTCTCCAGACCACCAATAACCACTAAGCATGAACGGTAGACTCGATCTACCACAATAGAATCACCCACCAGTGTAGATACATATACATGAGTACTCAGGTTATCACGGGGAATAATCAGACAAGGAAAAAATATGAAGACACATAGGAGAATGTAGACCCTGGATCAAATAAAACCGAAGCATCTCTACTGCAAACTGAAACCATACCTATAATGACTGCATCAGAGGCCTCAGCCTCTGGCTTGGCAGGAATAGCATAGCATCGGGGCGGAGCCCCTCCAACCTGAACATCTCTGGGTCGACCTATTGCCGGCTGAACTCTACCTCTCATAGCCTGTCCTCTACCTCTAACTGACTAGCCTCCACCTATGGCACCTCGACCTCCACCCCTAGCTGGATAAGGGGGTGGGGGTGCACCTGGTGCGGGAATCATAGCACGGGAACCCGGATGCCGAGAACCACCAGAAGCTCGGGGGAAATACCTAGAAATGTGCCCTGGATCACCACAAGAGTAACAAACCCTCTGCTGCTGAGACTGTTGGCCCTGAAACTGTCCCTGTCGACCAAAATAACCACCAGGTCTGAAGCGTCAGTGCATTGATTGGAGCTGGTGGTGCACAACGGGATACCTGGAGTGCTGACTGGAATGGTCTAGGAGGATGACCGCTGCCAAAAGAATCTCTGCATCCAGATGAGGCACCACTGAATCGGCTGAAATAACGAGGTCTTTTGTCAGACCCCTAACCACTTCCCGGTGATAAGACCATCTTGATACGCCTGGCCACATCGGCCGCCTCCTGAAATGAGATATCGGTACCTGTCTACCTGGCCATCTGAAGTCTAATAGGCTGAGCTATACCCTCAATAAACCTCCTCACCCTCTCACGATCAGTGGGGAGTATCATGATAGCATGTCGGGCCAGAGTAATGAACCTGGTCTCATACTATGTAACAGTCATAGATCCCTGCTGGAGGCACTCAAACTGCCTCCGAAGATCCTCCCTCTGAGTAACTGGAAGAAACTTCCCCAAGAATAACTTGGAGAACTGAGCCCAAGTCAAAGGCGAAGACCCAGCTGGCCTGGTCAAGCAGTAGTCCCTCTACCAAGTCTTGGCGGTACCAGAAAGGCGGAATGTAGCAAAATCAACTCCATTGGACTCCACGATGCCCATGTTCTGAAGAACCTCATAGCAGCTGTCCAAGAAATCCTGGGGATCCTCTGATGGTGCACCAGTAAAAGTAGTAAGAGATAGGTTGGTGAACCGATCCAATCTCCACAAAGCGTCGGCAGACATAGCTGCTCCCTCAACTGCCTATGACACAATACCTAGCTGAGCTGCTCCAGCTGTCTGAGGTGCTGGAGTCTGGATCTGAGAAGCTAACTGCTCTAATGTGCGGGTAGCAAGAATCTCGGTCCCTCCCCCAGCCTGAGAGACAGCTGGTGCAGTAGGAAGAAGACTGGCCTGAGCCACGCGCTCCATAAGGCCCACTAAGCAGACCAGAGCGTCCTAAAGGACCGGGGTGGAAATGAACCCCTCTAGGACCTGAGCTGGTCCGACCGGAATTGTCCAAGTAGGAATCTCCTCGGAAACCTCTACCTGAGGATCCTCTACTGGGGCTGCTGCTCTAGGCTGAGCCCTGGCTCTGCCTCGGCCTCTAGCACGACCTCAACCTCTAGTAGGAGCTGCAACGAGAGGATCGGGCTGCTGATCGGTAGATGAGGAAGCACGCGTTCTCGCCATCTGCGAGAGAACATAATAGAAACTCAGTTAGCATTTAGAAATCAAATCGCACGATAGAGAAGAAAAGATGTGAAGTTATTTCCTAACTTCGCAGCCTCTGGGGGGTAAGTACAGACGTCTCCATACCGATCCCTCAGACTCTACCAAGTCTGTCCGTGAATTGTGAGACCTAAGAAACCTAGAGCTCTGATACCAACTTGTCACGACCTGAAATCCCATCGTCGTGATGGCGTCTAACGTTGATCCAGCTAGACAAGCCAACGTTCTGGTTAACATGCTTATTTCTTTATTTTTAGGCATTTGACGAAAGAAAGCGATAAGCGAGAACAAGTTTAAATAACAATGCGGAAGCTATGAAATATAACATCTCAAGTATCTGATACTACAAAATCCTTAGTAACACCCCAGAACTGGTAACACAAATCCACGGACTGTCTAAGAATACTAAAAACAAAGTCTGAATAAACAATACAACTGTCTCAGAAATACAAGAGAAGACAGAAAGAGAAGGAATGAGATAGGAGGTGACGCCAAGGCCTGTGGACGCCTGTAAGACTACCTCAGTATCGCCTGTGGACTGAAGGATACTCCCTCGATCACTATCCACCAGGCCTGGTACCGTAATCTGCACAACATAAAGAAGTGTAGGTGTAGCATCAATACAACCGACCACATGTACTGAGTAAGTGCCGAGCCTAACCTCGGTGATGTAGTGACGAGGCTAAGACACGATAATTAATAAACACCTGTGCAATTAAATAACATATAACATAAATAACGGCAAGAAGTAAACAGTTAAGTACAACTACGGGGAAAACATGCTGGGGTACAAAGGGAAAAACACTTATTGAGTAACAGAACAACAGAGAACAAACAAGTGCACGACATCACCCTTCGTGCTTTATTCTCGTTCTCACCAAAACAAGTGAATGGTATCACCCTTCGTGCTTTTACTCTCATCTCACCAAGACAATAAGTAAGTATAACGACACGACATTATCCTTCGTGCTTTCAATTATCATATCATGGCACGGCATCACCCTTCGTGCTTTCAATTATCATATCCTGGAACGACATCACCCTTCGTGCTTTCAATTTTCATATCATGGCATGGCACCACCCTTCGTGCTTTTACACTCTCAACCTCACAAAGAAATAAATAAATGAATGCACGGCATCACTCTTAGTGCTTTACTCTCTTCCTCACCCGAACAATATCAAGAACAACAATTTGGCAAGGAAATTCAACAACATAGATCATAAGTCACAACATCCCGGCAAGGGGACAACAACCGAAATAATACCGCCCCGAAAGGGCATAGCTGTAACCAATCTCGCTCACGGGTATAACTTAAAAATATAATCCGCAACCGAACAATTTATCAACAGTATTCACAACCAAGAATTTCCATCAATTGTATAACCTCAAAGGTGAAACATACTTCATAACACAACGAATATCGATGAAAAATCACATATATCACAAAAACCGACTCACGGGCATGCTAGACAACAACATAAAGGTACTCGTCACCTCACCTATACGTTGAACATGGGATAACAAGTAGAAAATAAGACTCAACACCTATTCCCTCAAGCTAAGGTTAGGCCAAACACTTACCTCGACTCCAAGAATCCAAATCAAGCCTCTAGCACCGCTTTTCCTTTCGAAACCGACTCCAAATCAGTAGTATCTAGACACAATTGACTCAATAACATCAATAAATGCTAAACAAATCAATTTTAAATGCTTAATTGAAGATTTTCCAACATTCTTCTCAAAAATCCAAAAATCGACCCCGGATCCGCTTGGTCCAAACACGAGGTTCGGACCAAAACCCTATCACCCATTACCCCACGAACCCGAATATATAATTTGTTTTGAAATCCGACCCCAAAACGAGGTCAAATTTCCAAATAATCAAAAAGCCCTAACTCTACCCAAAACCCCAATTTTCTACCCTTAATCACATGTTTTTAGGCCTAGAACCTAGTGGGTGTTGATAAAAAGGAAAGAAAACGAGGTTAGAATTACATACCTATGAAGCTATGGTTAAGAGGTTTTCCAAAAATCGCCCAAGGAGGTGTGGAGAAGAAGAAGTTATGAAAAATGGTGTAATTCCCGTAAGTGTTATGTTTTTTGGACTAAATTATAACTGGGCAGAAATTACCCTTTGCGTTCGCGAGCCCTTGGCCGCGTTCACGAAGGTCTGACTCATTTTACCTTTGCGATCGCGAGTCCTTGGCCGCGTTCACGAAGGTCTAGCCTTCCAGGCCTACGCGTTCGCGTACTATGGGCCGCGTTCGTGTAGCATTAAGACCACCCAGTCCCCGGCCCAAGCCTAATTCTATGCGATCGCACCCCAGGGGACGCGTTCGCGTAGAAGCACTTTCCAGTGCTCCGCGTTCGCGTCTCCCTCTACGCGTTCACGTAGAGTAAAACCCCTGTCCACTCTATTTACCCTTCGCGTTCGCGTGGGTTACCATGCGTTCACGAATGGTATTGCACCAGACACCAGATCTGATCCCCAAACACCAGATTTTTATCACTTTTTGCACTCCGACACCTACCCGAAACTCACCAGAGCCCTCGAGGCTCAAAACCAAATATTCACACACCCTCAAAAATATCCTACGGACTTATCCGAGCAATTATACCACCAAAATAACATCATAACCATCGAATTAAACCTCAAAATTTGTAAAAATTCTCAAAACTTCTTAAACTTCAAATTTTCCATTTTTAGTTCTAATCATGCCGAGCTGAGTCCGTTTCTTACCAAATTTCACATATAAAACATATTGAACCTATTTCGGGCTCCGGAACCATAATACGGGCTCGATATTACAGGTTTCACATCAAATCTCATTTTCAAAGACCTTTATATTTTTCAAAAAATAATTTTCTTTAAAAATTCATTTCTCGAACTTGGGACCTCGGGAATTTGATTCCGGGCATACGCCCAAGTCCCATAATTTCCTACGGACCCTTCGGGACCGTCAAATCACGGGTCCGGGTCCGTTTACCAAAAATATTTATTCAAATATTTATTATAAAATCATCATTTTAATAATTTCCCACATAACTACTTCCCAGCTACGCGCTCGGGCTGTGCATGCACATCGAGGTGAGATAAAAGGAGGCTTTCATGGCCTCAGAACACAAATTTAACTAAAAATACACGGGATAACCTTTTGGGTCATCACATGGAGTAATCGTTATCATCCAGTTACTACTATTATATTTCTCATAATGGAAACTTTCAGTCATATCACTGCTTAAATCAATCAGATTAACCTAGTAATTATAATTGGTTCGCCCCCTTGATTATTGGTCATTCATGGCTTTAATAAAATATTCTTGCTTCGGGAGATAGACAACAAATTAACCAAAGTTATGACTAATACATCTGCAAGCATCTTCCAAAACATAAAGGGATGGGGTTAAAGAATTGTAATAAGTCTCCACTCTTTTAATGAATTTCATTCAGTACTCTGATTACATAAAATATCTTAGATTGTATGCTAACAATAAAAAATATTATACGCTATTAGGTCGCTTAAAAAATAATTATAGGCGATTATTTATACTAAGTGGGAAATAACAACCTGAAAATAAAATAGATAACTTGCTTCATCTATTCGCGAACACATATCACGTATCTACTACCACCAAGAGGTGCGATGGGCTTCACCCTTGGAGCTACCTAATCTAATCTGCTGACATCCCGATGAATAGAACCATATTGCATGACCAAAGGTCTCGAATTCAAGTACTTCATAATGGACTTGTCCATTGTAAATTTGAGTTAGTCGGACCAGTGAGCTTCAAATATCGACAATTGAACAAATTATGTATCATGCACCAACTGATTTTATGTAGATATATATTGGGTGAGATTATACTTTTACCGCAAGTGCATATAAGTTAAATTCATAAAAGTTCAAAAATTAGCAAACTCCGGTTGAATAAGAACTCTAATCTTAATCGGCCTAATTAAATGACGCATCACATTTTTCCATTTCAAAATTAGAGAACGTGACACAAAAATAAAGTATATTAAACATAAAGAAACATACCGTATATCGGTTAAGTGGAACAAAAATATATAATTAGTTAGGGAGGAATTCATGAAACTGAGTCGGACTTCCAACTACAAGATATATCAAAAATAAAGAATTAAGAAAAGTATGGTATTAAGAAATATTTATACTGTATACTTAACGAATATGGGGGACAGCACAGGCACACTAGCTGGTCTACTTGGAGTAGAGATTGAATTTAAATGAAATGATGTCAATTCTGTGAGGATGCTAGTGAAGTGGACCACTTAATTGTAGGGACAAAAGGAGTTATCTTTTGTTCTTTTGCATGTGATTTGTGCATATAGACGCGTTTCTACATCTATAAATAGCCTCCGATTCTTGCATTCTATCCCAAGTCGTTTTTGAGGCATTCAACAACATTCCAATGGCGAAGCTTAAAGTTACTAACATTGTTTTCTTTCTGTTATTGGGTATAGGAATATGTTCAGCTGCTAGAACACTCCTCACTTATGATCATGTAGGTGTTGGTGGTGAGGTAGGCGCCTATGGTGCAGGCCATGGCATTGGTGGTGGCGCTGGTGGTGGTGTTGCTGGGGGAGGCTATGCAGGTGGCGGTGGAGGAGGTTCCGGTGGAGGTGGTGGATATGGAGCTGCTGGTGACCATGGTTATGCCAGCGGAGGTGGCAGTGGAGGTGGAGCCGGTGGTGGTTCTGGCTATGCAGCTGGAGGAGAGCATGGTGCTGGATATGCTGGAGGAGGTGGTGGTGGAAGCGGCGCAGGAGGTGGCTATGCTGGTGGAGGACACGATGCTGGACATGCAAGTGGTGGTGGTGAAGGT
>ML317900.1:0-21012 GCA_005239505.1 Nicotiana paniculata
TTCAACTCTACCTGGGTGAACCAATTCGAACCAAACTCAACTTCCTTTCTTTTGTTACTTTCTGAATTCGACTTCAATTAGTCATATCAGTTTGCAACCTTTTCGCATTAGGAGACAATCTCTCGGTTCATTGATATTTCATATTCAAAACATCTCCTAAGCATATACGGTTCATGTGCCAGCTAGTCAGTCCAAGATGTGTGCTCTGATGGACCTGGTTCAACTGGTCAGCCTTTTGTCAATCTTCAAACCTATGCAGTGAAATGGGTCAACAGAAACCATCAAGAACTCTCTGAATCCCATTTGTACGACACTAAACCGTCGGGACTAAATCCTTCTAACTCAACCAAGCTACGCAGATCACCAAAATCCAAGAGTATTGCCAAGAAACACATGTAGAAACTCATAAACACCCAAAGAACTAATCATACCCCTTACCATGTCGATACAACCTACTACCAAGTTGTCCTATTAATCCAAGTTCCTCCTGAATTACCTTCGAATTGATACCTCTCCTTGTCATAATAATGCAATTCTCAACCTAGACTCATCACACGAGACCCCAGCATAACAACATATCGTCTAAGTCTCGTAAGCCGCTGAATACTCTCTCAAATATCCCCAAAAGTACCACATTCAAAATACTTACCCTGAAGAGACTTCTTGCGAATCTAAAGTCATTACCTTCACTTTTCCTGATACTGATATGTAGAATCCATGATAACGTAGAAATGCCGCAAGTCTTGATACTTTCCAACGTAAATCTCAGTTCTAGCCAAATACACACCTTGAAGATCCTCAATTGTTACATATAACCTCGAATCTATCAGAACCATTCTCGCGAGTCATCCACTCTACACAAATCCCAATTACACTGATCAAACAGACCGAACGACTTGGCCACATTTGCACACCAACATCCTAGGAAGTATTCCACACACTCGAAGCAACAAGCAAATTCATACACTGCACACACTACACATTTTTCAGTTACAACTCAATCGTTCAATAAAACCCATCTACCCATAGAGTACACTACATCCTGTATCCAAAAATTTCCATTACTCGAGTCATCCCCGATCTCAACCCTTGTACGTCACAACTGATTTTCCAGTATACCTCCAACTGAAACTGATACGACACTTAGCCGCACAATCAACTTATCAATAGTAGACTCCCCCACTTAGCTCAAAGCCATAGGTCAAAACACACGAGAACTCACAATGCCCATACGCTACCAGTGCCATAATACCACAGTGAGATTCACTAATTCCTTCATAAGCTCATATAACACAAACCATCTAATATCTCAAATCATCTGCAGAACTCGCATTTACCATTTCAGTAGTCGTGACAACTTCCACAAGTGGTCTAAACTCAAATTAAAGCATATATCCTTTATTGGTAAAAGAGGACTTGCTACAAAACCACCTAAGGATCACACAACCTCAGTACACCTTGCGGGAAATAGCCCCGCCTGCTTAGCCTCAAACTGATCTCTCTCTATACCCTTCCAAGAATCATAGCTATAACGCAATCACTTTATCCTTCTGCCTCTAAACACAACCAACGCCTACCCTCAAGGCATCACAATACGCGGTATAAGAACCTGAAGCTGATGGCAATACCATCATTGGAGCTGAGATCAAAGCAAATCTTGAGCCTCTGAAAGCTCTCTCCATACTCGTCTGACCACCTGGGCACCCTCACTGGACACCACGTGTCTTAAGAATATTACTGAATTGAGAACTTTGTGTAACGCTTCTCCTCCCTGAGTCCCTATAATACCATCCTCAAATGATGAGTATGCTTCTCCTGGCTACGTGAGTACGCCAGGATTCCATCAATGAATACAATAAAGAAGAAGTACAGATACTGTTGGAATACGTTGTTAATAAAATACATGAACGTTGTTAGGGCATTCGTCAGCCCAAAAGACATCACCAGGAACTCAGAACAAAACATGAAGGTCCACTTCACTCTACAACTAAACTACATGAGAGGTCCTCCAATACACTCATAATCCGAGGCCATATGCCAACTCCAGACAGAAGTCAAACACTCAATAGTTCTTTCTACATATCCAGCCAATCGTTTTTGTCACAATCAAACAATATGAACACATATCACCATCGAATCACACTCACCACATAGTCATCCAGCCACAAAATCCCACCAATAAGGACACAAACGGACATATAAGTCCCAAATACATGTGCTCACACCATCGAAATCTCAGCACTCAAGTCACAGACAGAACCCGACCTCAAGTACTCCAAACTGGCCCATTATCAACATGCTAAAATTACCTCTTGCACCTCACCTATGGAAGTCACAAGCTGTGGATACACAGATGCTACTGAGCGATCACGTGCGCATTCGAATACATGAAAGGAATTCAAAGAGTTACGCTTTTGGCTGTATAGATGGATTCGTACGACAAGAATTCAAGAATGTGATATTTTTCCTAAGGGTTCTGTAGCCTCTCGAAGATAAATACATATGTCTCCATACCGATCCTCAAGACTCTACTAAACCTACTCATGACTCGTGAGACCTATGTAACCTAGGCTCTGATACCAACTTGTCACAACCCAAATCTACCATGTCGTGATGGCACCTTTCGTGTTACTAGGTAAGCCGACACATTACCAAAACCAATCAATGTTTTCATGTTTAAGATAAAATCAAAGCTATTTAACAATAAACCTTCATAAGGTGTTTAAATCATAACTACAATGCGAAAAGAAATCCTGACATCGGGGTGTCTCTAGTCATGCATCTACAAAGGATCGTCTGAGATATACCGACTGGGAAGCAACTAATAATAATTTGTAGGAAGGTAGGAGGGAGAAGACCAGGGATGCGATCATCGTGACAGCTACCTTACTAACTCCAACAGATCCGCGATGGATGAAAACAACACTCACTAGCACGTCAAGCAAATCCATGGATCTGCACACAAGGTGCAGGGAGTAATGTGAGTATGCCAAATCAGTAAGTAATAAAAGTAAATAAAGACTGAGCAGCAGTGACGAGCATTAAAACATATACAGTTCATATCACGAAATCTCAGTAGAATACAACAGGCTTTCAAATCAGCATATGAATCAAATCATCTCGTTTAAAAATCCATTTAAACATCTTTCAGCAGTTTTCAAACAAAGTGATGAAATAGTGAGTAAAAACAATAAAAACATAATCGGCCCTTCGGGCAAAAACTCACTCGTATACAGCCCCTCGGGCAACATAAATCATAAACAGCCCCTCGGGCAATCATAAATCATAAACAGCCCCTCGGCCAAACATCATTGTCACTCATATACATCTCCTCAGTTATACCTCACAAATCACTCGTAAATAGCCCCCGGGGCACAACATGAATCAAGAATAGCCCATCGGGCAAAACATCATATCACTCACTCACGGTAGCTGCGCTCACTAGGGGAATACAGACTCCGGAGGGGATCCTACAGCCCAAGCACTATAACAAGCCATATCGTGGAATAATCAATCAGGCCCTCGGCCTCTCATATATCATAGATCAGAAACAACATCAAGCCACCTCGTGGCATAAATCAATCATGCCCTATGCCTCACATAATCATGAATCAGTAACAACATGCTGCAACGAGCAGCCCGATCCCATAATATCCTCATAAAAACAGGCCCTCGACCTCACACAGTCACAAAATCTCTCAAGCCACTCGAGCTATCAGTAAAAACGGGGTGCTCAACCCAAAATAACATTTTATATACATCACAACAGAGTGATAAAGACTGGGTTATGAAATCAATAAACATAACATAACTGAGTATAGGTTTTTGAATTAAAACAGTGAGAGGATAATAAGAAAAAGACCCTTAATGGTCCAAACAACTTTGGCACGAGGCCCAAATATGGTATTTAGCCCAATTTATACAAACTATTTCTAAAACACGTAAGTATCATATAATTTCAATCAGATACACAACTTTATAGTTGCTACGGGATGGACCAAGTCACAATCCCTAACGGTGCACACCCACACGCCCATCACCTAGCAGGTGCATCACCTCAAAATAGTTAAACAATGTGAAATCCGGGGTTTCATACCCTCAGGACTAGATTTACAATCATTATTTACCTCAAACCGGTCAAAATCCTAATCCGCGATGCCTTTGCCTCTTGACTCGGCCTCCAATTGCTCTGAATCTAATCAAACCAGATTTATATCATCAATATATGATAAAGGAACAAATCCCACTCGAAAATAGTCAAATTACATCAAAATTCCGAAATTGACCAAACCCGATCCCTGGGCCCACATCTCGGAATTTGATAAAAATCATAAAACTAGAATCCTTATTCAATCACGAGTCTAACCATATCAAATTCGTCGAAATCCGACCTCAAATGTCCATTCAAATCCCCAAAAGAATTCTCAATTTTTTCTTCCATCTTTCCCCCAATTTCCATTCCAATTCCCCAAATTAAATGATTAAATTCAAGACTAAATCATAGATTTGAACCAAAACCAAGTGAGAAATACTTTCCCTAATCACTCTACTAAAATCTCTTCAAAATTTGCCTTCTCCCGAGCTCTCCAATAGTTTTTGAGGTTTTGGACTTAAACCCTCGATTTTTGAATATAAAACTGCCTGCCCAGGCTTTTCTTCATCGCGAATGCGATGGTCCTCTCGCGTTCGCGTAGACCAACCTCGACTGCCTCCCATTTAACCCTTCGCGAACGCAGCCAATGCTTCACAAACGCGAAGCTTTACAAATCTCAAACCATCACGAACGTGATCCCTACCTCGTGAACGCGTAGACTAAGGACCTGGGGTCCCCAACTGTCAACTCCTCTTCGCGAATGGGGGCCTCTGAGCGCGAACGTGGTGCTTCCTCCATTCAGACTCTCGCGTTCGTATCCACCACTTCACAAACGCGTAGAACAAAATACTCAGCTCCCCAAATGACCCTTTGAAAATGCGGGATCCAACCCGCGAACGCAATGAAGCAATTCTCTGCAACCAAAGACCAGCAAAATCTGCCAACTTTAAATCCAAGATTTGGTCCGTTAACCACCCAAAACACACCTGATGCCCTAAAATCAACCCAACACAATATAAATGAGCTAACCAACACAAAATGAAGTATACATGGAGAAAACGGGGCTAAACTCTCGAAACGACCGGTCGGATCGTTACAGCTACGATCCCTAAGCAATCACTTAATAGAAAAAAAAAGTGATCGCACGATGACAACCAGGAGCACTTAATATTTGATGCATTCAGATGTACAATCTTGATGCATGGTTATGGATGGAGAAAGAAAGCTCGCCAGAAATAAAAAGTGTCTATTAATGGATGTTATTTTGCGATAGTGAGTTTTTTTAATCTGTTGTAATAATTTCTACAATATTTTGTATTAATTAAGGGACAAAATTTGAACATACATTTTATGTCAGTTAACTTGTGTCTTTTAGAATGAGCTTGAGAATATATAACTTTCCAATTTTTTTTGTTAACTTTTAAGTCCCCAAAGGTTATGTGTTCTTGTTGAAACTAAAAAAAAAATCATGATAGTTTGTGAAATTGAAGTAATAAGCTTATAAAATTGGGAGAAATATTAAGTTGAATGGAGTAATTGAGATGCTAGATTAAGAACTTTTATGGGGTAGAATTTTTTCCTTCTTGAGTAATTGGCTAAATAGGATTAACAATTAATTTTCAAGAATTTGTTTTTTGTAATTTTTTATTTTTGTAACTTAACATAATTTTAACTATAAAAAGCATATTATTGAGACAGTTACAAGCGCAAAGCGCATATTCTAAGACTAATATGATTAAAACTTTAGGCATCCTTATTTAGGAGTACAAGAACAAAGGTCAAAAGAACCGAGAAGGTCCCACTTCAAAGGTACTCCCTCTGTTCCAGTTTATGTGAATCTATTTCCTTTTTGATCTGTTCTAAAAAAAATGACCCCTTTTTAAATTTGGTAACAATTTAGCTTAAACTTACAATTCTACCCTTAATGAGAAATTTTTATAACCACACAAATATTCTGGGCCCCTTTTAAACTTGTTTTGGACCACAAATTTTAAAAATCTTCATTTTTTCTTACACTCTGTGCCCAGTCAAACATACTCACATAAATTAAAACGGAGGGAGTAATAAATATCATAAAATCCAACGAACTTGAATCATAAACAGGATATCCTAAAATCTAACGAACTTGATACTTTCCGACAAAGTACCTATAATATAATTTATATATGCAGGTACAAAATGTACCCTCATTACCCCCTATGTACTATCCCGGCGCCTCCCACAACTTACTTAGCTGCAAAATACTTCTTCATAATCCTGTTGCTATTTATAAAAAAAAGTGATTCAGTGCACAAGACCTTTCACATTCACGTAAGGATTGGGAAAAATCCAGGAGATATTATATAGACAGTTTATCCTAATACAAATATTAGTGGCTGCTTCTAAAACTCGAACATGTAACTTATAGATTATATGAAGATAATTTTACCGTTACTATATATTATATTAAAATCTTTTACCAATCAAAGCATTGGTGCAACCGGAAGAGTTACTTTCACGAACCCTACCCATAATTAAAGTCTATGTACACCGAACTGACCTTTTACTAGAGATAAAAGACACACTATTCACCATGGCTTCATTTTGGGTTTAGCTATAGGGCGGTGAGTGGTCCAATGTAGTATTTTTAGTGGGGTGACAAAAGTAGGGCATAGGACCAATGGAAGAAAGAACAAAGGAGACTCAATGCCCTTGTACAAGACTAATCCCTAAACAAAAACCTATTTAGTTCCTTTGTTTCCACACACTCCATGTGCCTTTATATTTCCATCTCTCCCCATAAATACTCTCCTTTCTTCCAATTCTTCCCCACACAACTCAAAAAAACAAAACTTTAAGCCACCCCAATTGAACCTTTTGCCCCTTAATTCTTCTCATATCAAGAACCAAAATGGCTCTAAAGAAATCAAGCAGACACTTTACTCAAACAGTAGCCTTCAAACAAATTATGAAAAGGTGTTCAAACTTTGGAAAGAATGAGAATGGATACCCTCAAGATGTACCAAAAGGCCACTTTGTTGTATATGTGGGTGAAAATAGGAGCAGATACATAATTCCTATTTCTTGGTTGACACATCCTGAATTTCAAAGTTTGCTTCAAAGGGCTGAAGAAGAATTTGGATTCAACCATGATACGGGACTTACTATCCCTTGTGATGAAGAGGATTTTTGCTCTCTAATATCAATGTTCGATTAAAAAAATTGAAAGACTTGAGTTGATGATCTTTTCTTATACAGAGTATATTTTTTTACTTGGAAATTACTAACGAGCTGACACTGAAGAGATGAACAAGAAGATTACGTAATGTTGTCCAATCCTTCTCTGGAGTCTAGATCACGTGCACAACAAGAACTTAGTTCGCAGACACAATGGCATCAAGAGAATAGTTAAGTTCAACTAAGAAAGAAACCCCATCTAACTCTTTAGGGGGTGAGTTTGTACAATGTACTTAATATTTTGATCAGCAATGTTAAATTTGCACCCTTTTAAAAATTGTCGGTATTGCTGTTCATGAGAAAAAAGAGATATTTACGTAACTGCCCGTTTTGTGTTAGAATTTACACCTGATAAATATCTATGTGACGTTTATGAATTAATGACAAAATGTTCATTTTGGTTAGAGATAGTGTATCGCGAAGTAGTCGTTGTAATACCAAGGCATATTGTGCCAGATTACCTTGCATGGAAGGTTGACTCTTTATTTCAGTCAATGAGCAGATTCCCCTTATCCAAAGTTCTTCGTATGGAACTTTAATTTATAAATATTTTTTGTCATGTGACACAAAAACCTAACTTCCAAAACTCTTTTGAAAATGATGTATTCGACTTGACTAGGTTAAATGAACACCAGAAGGCAGATGCAATTTACCTACAATAGGCTCAAGTTCAACCGAACATGGTACTTTCAACAAGTATAACATAAATACACATTATAAAAAGCTATGGAGTACTAAAATATCGACAAATATCAAATTTTGAATCCATATTTTTAAGTCTTACATATTTCTTATGCTTCTGTTTTTTTCCTTCCAATTTTTTAAATTTTAGGAATGAAAAGAAATATTACAGTATATTTAATATTATGTTTTAAAAAAAATGATATATAAACACACAAACACAGACGAGAATTATTAGTTTCAATGATGTAATCAAGTACATTGTTTGATAGGATAAAATGATATATACTCCGTTTGATAAGATGAGAGGAACTGTTGAACTGACTATTATTACTTTCCAATCATTGCCCATTCTTTGAAGACAAAAGTTAAATTGGAATGAGAACGATATATCTATTTGACGAATGAAGGATAACGATCTCTCACATTAAATATTATCATAACAAGTACGTAAACTGATATAAATACACCCACACATGCCCGACATACTTACTATATATATATATATATATATATATATATATATATATATATATATATATATATATATATATATATATATNTGTGCATGCGTGCATATGTTTGTGCTATTTACTTGCAGGGGCGGCTCAAAAGCCAAAAAATATAGGGCCCCAAATATCACTCAAATTACATATAATAAGTATGTTAAATAATTACTCCTACAATTTTTTTGAATCGTAAGTAAATACATTGATTTGCTGTAAATAATTCCAAACATTGAATAACATGCACTTAAATTCTCTTAAAGCTTGGATTAGTTTTCACTTTACTATGACTTTTGTACATACTTTGAGCTAATTAGCTTCATATTGATTTTTGAGCTTAATTTTGTAACAAAACTACTATCAAAAATTGTATAAGAACTCTAATTGATATACTCAATAAAATAAAAAGATTTAATACTTTGTTCACATGCCTATATAATATTATTCATAGAAAAATAAAAGAATTTCCCCCCAACGGAAAGATGTTTCTCGAAAGTGAAATTAATAAAAGTTTACCTAAAATTAACAATATCTCAAGAATAATTAAATAAATTGGCTATATTATTAATTAGAAAAAAAAATATTAGAAGAATTTGACTGTAAATTATAATTAACATTTTGCTACCAAAGACCTCTAATAACGATTAAGCTTTAGGCCCGGTACTCATTCGAGCCAATGATTACCTAACACAGGAGCAGAGATAGCTCTTCAGATATGGATTCGCCTGAACCCAGTAACTTTTGTCCAAACACTGTACTTGTCTTAAAAATTGTTGAATTTTAATTTAGAACTCAATATATAACTTAAAAGAATTAAAATACTAAACTCATAAGTTACAAATCCTGAATCCGCCTCTGACCTAACACAGCCTTCGTTCGATCTTCAGATATTTTGTGAGGTAGATTTTGTCTAATTAGTCTTTGCTTTGTGCTAACGGAAACTTTATGGACAACAATGTTGCTTTTACCAGCCACTGATTGTCACTAGTCATGAATCAACAACCTCAAATTTTAGATATTAAAAGACAATATCATATGTTTAAACCCTTTTTCCAGTTTGAAGATGGAGATGAACAGACTTCAAAAAGATATATATATATATATATATATATATCTGAACTTTAACAAATATCTCCAGAGATATTAGACAAAATGCAAATGGTCCGTACCTTTTTGTATAGATGATACTGTACAACACTGTTATTAGTCTCTTCTAGTTTAGTGTATGTATTTCTTTTTAGAGGCAGATCCAACAACAATAATAAAGTACCCAGTATAATTCCATAAGTAGGGTCTAGGAAGGGTAGTGGCTACGTAGTCCTTATCTCTATCTTGTGCAAGTAGAAAGACTGTTTCCGATAGACCCTCGACTCGGGCAAGTATAAGCACAACAGTTAAGAACGGGAAATGCAGTTATAAAGAGAAAAAAGAGAGCAGTAACAACAGCAGGTTAAGAATAAAATCAAGGCAGAAGCAGAAAAATGAGAATTGTAGAGGCGAATCCTAAGTTTAAAATTTATGAAATTAGAATTCTAGTCATTTTGAATTATCGAGTACTAAATTAATAATTTATATATTATAAATTTTTTTTAGACAAATATAGAAGGTGAACAAAAATTACTAAGTTTGATCAAACTCGTAATTGAGGAAGGACAGCTTTTTTAAGTGGATTATTTGGTTTCCTAAAAGACAAATTGAGGATCAGAATCACTAGTTTTAGAGTCTTGTCTTCTTATCCAATGCATCTAATCTCTTTTGCTCACCTCATTGGCTTCAATTTTCCTACCACACAAATACAGTACGAACAGACCAGCCTAATATCTCCAATTTGTCCAATTTAATCTAAGGGAATGAGTCGAATTAGCTTCCCCATTATTTGAGATAGAGTAATTTTAAATCTTATAAGTTGTTTAGGAAATATCTTATTTTGATCCTTGATTGTATCGGAGCTTTAACCTAAACGTAAATTTAAACCATAGTATTCAAAAGTATAGGTAAATATAAACCTTTTCTTTTCCTTAAAGAATTTGCACATGTGGAGTTCATACGTTTCATGTTAGAACTGCATCAATGATAAGAGCAAATAAGAAACGATTTGCTAACGACAATAGTACGTACGAGTCAAAAATTAGCATAGAGCAAACCAAACTATTTCGAATAGTGCATAGACAAATTTGGACATACTTTTCAACCAAAAAATAGTTTTTATGGTTAAAGTCAATATTAAAGAAAATCGGGTTTCTAATAACCAAATTTACTTCACTTTTTCAAAAATACGAGAATAAAATAAATAATTGAAATGATAAACGAGGAAAAGAAAGCTTATTGTAGATTGCTGATTTCTCCCAGAATTATGGATTGGAATCTTCTATCAAGTAAAAGTAAAAGACAGATTGCATATAATTGAGAATATTCAGATGATTGTACAAATTAAGGTAAGGGACTTTATATAAGGATCCACCACTGTAACGGTTCCCTTTCCAAATTCTTACCCGTTACTAACATTAACTACATTAATTAAGTGTTACTACTTGTAACAGTAATGGTAATAATAGGTTATCGCGCATAATCAGGGTTAATGCCGATTCCCTTTCCATATTAATAATTGATTCATGAATCTTCCCCTTTTATGGTCTTCATGCATCTCATGCCTATTTATTCTTCCCAGTTGTCAGGTACATAGCGTGGGTATTTATTCTTCATGGTCTTCCCAGTCTTCCTTTATAAAATAGCGTGGGTATTTTATTCGTGCCTCATCATCTTTTTTTACTGACCTGATATAGATGCCACATGTCATCATACTATTAATCCACGTGTCATACCTTTTTTCTACCATACTGATAGTCTCCCCACTTTCTGAATATTCTCAACTGAATGTTCAGGAAGTGGTAAGTTCATTTATGGCATGTATGTCCTGCCGCCTCTTCCCAACTATCATAATTCTTTGTTCAGAAACGATGGGACGTACGTCCTTTCCTTTTAATACCCGGGACACCTGTCATGTTGTATTTAGCTCTGCGATTTACAACGTCTTTTTGGGATTTTCTACGGCTGCGTCAGTTTGACGTGACTATTCCATGATGACGGTTCATGATGACAGACCTTTCCTATAAATACCTTATCATATGCAACTTAAAAATTTCTTCTTCTTTCTTGCGTTCATATTCTAACTTTTCCTGATATTTTTCGTCTTTCTTCGCGTTTTCATCATTAAATTTGACTTCATGTTCTTCAAACCCGTCTTCATCATCTGACCATCGTAAAGTAGTTATTGTTAATGAACTTCCTCTCTCTTCTGCCCCAATTAGGAGTAGAAGAGGCGGTAGACTTCGTAGCTTAGGTTCTTTATCTAACTGTAGTTGTACCCCTGCTCAGAAGAACACATCAAAACCTTCTTTTAGAGCAAGAACTTCGACAACTCCTAGATCTTCCTTTAGAGGGAAAGACCATAATAAACTCTTGCAGTAGCCTGCGTTGTCTGAAATTGTTCCTCAAGAATTTTCTTTTACATCAGATTGTGAAGCTATGACAAAATGGGTTTCTTGCATAGCATCACTTAACCCTACCGATCATTATCCTACTTTGATCACTCCTAGCCTTCTTCCCTTAGTTCGTCGTGAATGCAACTGGAAACCTAATTTCATTGTGGTAGCTCCTAGTGTTGATAATTTAATAACCCCTTATCGTGAAGTTTATTTGTTTCTTTACACCTACCCTTTTACTTTAGGATTCAAATCTCTTATCGACTCAGTAATCATTGAGTTTTGTCGTTACTTCAATGTCTGTCTTGGTCAAATATGTCCAATTATGTGAAGGGAAGTAGCTTGCCTTTGTTATTTGTCAAACTTGGTCTCAGCTCCTTTTACGTTTCAATACTTACTCCATCTATACTCTCCAAAGCTCTTTCGCAAATGTGTTTTCGCCCTTGTAGCGAGAAGCAAGAGAGTTTTAGTCAACCCCGAGGATGACCGTGATGGTGGATGGTATTCCCGGTTCATGGTTGTTCCCACTTGTGACTTGGTGGGTGACAAAAACATGCCCTTCGTTGAGAAGTGGAACTTTGTATTTTCTCTACTTTTTTGCTTCCCTCAAGGTTTCAATATTTTTTGCACTTGTTTCTTTTTATTTTGTAGCAATCATGGAAATTTTTGGAGAACTTCATGACTTTCGTGATTGCGTAAAGAAAATATTGACTACTGCCCCATTGGAACATAGATCAGGGAAATTTCTGTCCCAAAGGTTTGGGTGTAAAGTGAAGACCCATGATATTCTTTGTTACCATGATTTTCCCTTATTGTTTCTTCTTTCACTCTAACCTTTTTGTTGTTTATAGGGTTTGTTATTCGTTGCATTAGTCCCACTTCTATTCTTGCTGCTAGGCTTTCTGTTAGCACTGAGCAGGAATAAATTCTAAGTCTGTCTCGAAGAGGAAGAATGCTGAAGACCTTAACTCCGAAGAAGAAGAAGAAGAAGATGAAGAAGAAGAATAAGAAGAAGAAGATTATGAAGATGGCTCTTTAGTGAGGAAGCCACGAGTTAGAAGACGCGTGGTTCTAGATGATGAAGCCACCATTCCTCAATACCTACCTTCAGGCTCCATGCCTTTCAATCTTGTTGATGAACCAAAGAGTGTCCAGTTGGACATCTCTGAAGATGAAGATGTTAAACATTATGGTAATCCCCCCTCAAATCCTGTTGATAGACTCTTCGCCTAAGCATTTGAGGGTGACAAAGATTTTAGCCCTATTTTGAAGACCCACTACTTGCTACCATTCCAATGATCTCCGTTGTTTCTGCCATTAATACTCTCATTTCTTCTCCCACCTTACATGTAGTCATTTCTGCTACCGCACCTGCCGCTACTTCTCGTGAAGAAGCTGGCCCTTCTAGAGGGAGACAAAGCATGAAGAAGGTGTAGATTGAAGTTCTCGATGATGGGAATTTATGAAAGAAATTTGTCCAAGATGCGGTATGGTTGAAATCATTGATCGGCCCTGTGGTGATGGAGAAGCTTGAGTCTCACAACTCTTTGACCTTAATGAATGATGTTATTCATTTTTCCCTTAAGGCATATCCTTACTCTTACATTTCCTACTTTTCTTCTAGGATTATAGCTTTTCTACCCTACCCTTTCGCAGATCAATATAACACGTACGGAGCTAATGAGAAGGATATCCTTGACTAATCAGCAAGTGGTTGAGTTACATACTGAAGATGACAATTGGAAGGAAGAGTTTGAGAGCTTTCAAATTGAAAAGGACATCCTTGTTGAAGAAAAAGGGGCTCTGGAGCAACAACTGAAGATAACAACTGCTGGATTAGAGGTTTTGAGGGCCTCTTCCAACCAAGTTGAAATGGATAAGGACATATTAGAATCTTCTTTTGTTGAGAAGCATTTAAAGGCTACCGAGGAGATTAGGAGCTTGAAAGAGCTTCTAAATCAGAAAGAGGTGTATGCTGGTGATTTAGTTCAAATGCTCACCCAAGCTCAAGAGGATCTCCGTGCCTCTTCTGATAAAATTAAGTTCCTCGATGGCACTCTTGAACCTTTGAAGGCATCCTATGAAGCTTCAGAAGCAGAAAATGAAAGACTTGAGGGTTGAGATTTAACAACTAGAAAAGGACTATGAAACTCTCGAAGACAAACTAACACTCAATGTTAGCTGGGCTTTCCAGAATACATGTCTTGAGACTTTGACAGAAGTTAACCAAGAGGGCTTTGACATCGAGGCTAAAATTTCTAAACCTAAAGAAGAAATTGAACAAACTCAGCAACGTCAAAGTTTCTCAACATATGAGGATGAAAGTTTCAAAGGTGATGGAGATGGTCTCGAGCTGACCAATCAGATGCCCATCCTTCGTCTTCTCTGGTTGATCCTTCTACCCCTGCGGATGATGCTCCTTAGTTTTTCACCCTTTATTTTAGAAATTTACTTTTGTTGGTATTTGATGAAATATTTTGTTTTTTTGCTTGAAGTGGGTTTTGGGAAGTTTTTCCTTCACTGTTTTTGGGATATTAATTTAATATCATTTTGTTGCATATACTATGCTTTCTGCTCTTTAAGTTTTTGAGCTTTTACTCTTAACATGTCATGTCTTAATATGAACATGTTTTTTTATTAATAAAAGAGGGCACTTTTATATTAACAACACTAATGAAGATGACACCTCATCTTCATATTGGTGCAAGGGGAAGAAACATGAAGTAATTTGAAGAAGTTTTATTTGAACTTTCAATCAAATATTTATGTACGACATTTTCATAACTGCTTTCTTTATAGCAGGTTTATAAGTATGGGTACGATTACCCCATGACCAAATTTATGGCCTTAACCTTTTGCTCGTGGTAGTTTTCTACAGGTTCTTCAACTCTTTAATTACCATTCTTTCTACAAGCTTGAAAATTTGACATTTTCTTTAAGTTTTTTCCTTTGGCTAAGCTATACTTTTGTGGTGTACATCATATTCCTTTGTATTCTTCTCCATATTCATAGTCCCCCCAGTGTTTGAGCATTGAAGCATGAAATCTCAAACGTTGTATCAGCTCCTTACTTTGGTCCGTTCCCTGGAAAAAAAAATACACATGGGACTTGGAGGTAACTTTTTAGATAATGACTGCTTAACCCTCTCTATCATAATTATTGTAACCTAGACAGGGAATAATTAAGTTTTCCACGTATCTTTCGTGTCTAGTATCATCATCCGGTAGGGTCTAGATTTTTGCCTAGCGTCTAAAATCATTAGTAAAACTTAAATGAACAAAAGTGAAAAATGAACTTTTGTGATACCTGACCGTGGGTATTAGCCTCTTGAAAAGTAATATTTCTTCAAATGGACTGTATTCCAATGGGATGGTAACACCTTGTCGTTCATAGTTTCCAACTCATACGCTCCTTTTCCAGCAATGCATTTGACTCGATACGGGCCTTCCAAATTTGGACTCAGCTTTTCTACATTTGGCACCTGTGTTGATAGAAACACTTTTTTGAGGACAAAGTCCCCAATATTGAAATACTTTAGGTTTGCCATCCTGTTGTAGTACCGTTCAATCCTCTGCTATTGTTCTTCCACCCGAATCAAAATTGCCTCCCTTCTCTCTTCTGTCAAATCTAAATTTGTACGAAGTTCTTCCTCGTTTGATGCTTTGTATGTGTGTAATTTGTACTCGGTTCTCCTATCCCTACTGGAATTAAAGCCTCAGTCCTATAAACGAGCGAGAATGGTGTTTCTCCTATTTTGTCGTGGTTTGGTAAGCCCATAATACCCATGTAGCACTTTTGGACACTTGCCTTTTGATTCTTCCAATTGCTTCTTTAAATTGTTGACAATGATCTTATGTGTTGACTCAGCTTGTCCCTTAGCTACATGATTATACGGTGTTGAAGTCATTCGTTTAATTTTCCAACTTTTGAAAAATTCAGTAACCTTCGCACCTACGAATTGCGGCTAATTGTCACAAATGATTTCCCTTGGGACTCTAAATCGACATATTACACTTTTTCAAATGAAGCTCATAAATTCTTTTTCTCGTACCTGTTTGAAGTCACCTGCTTCTACCTATTTTGTAAAATAATCTACTAGAATTAACAAAAATCGTACATTTCCTTTGGCTTGAGGTAGAGGACCTACGATATCCATCCCCTACCTCATGAATGGCCACGGTGACACAATTGAATTGCATATCGCTGGCACTTATCGCAGCTTGTTACAAAAGTTTCTGCTTCATCTTCCATTTTTGGCCAATAGTACCTTGCTCTTATCAGTGTTTTCACCAACGATCTTCCCCCCGACATGATGGCCACAATGTCGCTCGTGAACTTCTCTCATCACATATTCAGTTTGCGATGGTCCAAGGCAACATGCTAAGGGCCCTCCAAACATTTTACAGTACAAATTCCCCTCTATTAGGCAATACTAAGCCACTTCCAATCGTAGCAATTGGAATTTCTTTTTATCCTCATGCAAAATTCCATGCTGTAAATAATTCACAAACTCATTTCTCCAATCCAAGTTAATTATTGAATTTACCTCATTCTTGGTTTGATCAAGGGATGAATGGAACAAGTGTACCACAATTGCATTTTCTGCATTTGACACATCAGCCGCGAACTCCAAATTTGATGATGCATCAGCTTATGCATTTTCTTCCCTAGGTATTTGTATATCTTTCCAAGTCTGGAACTGCCTCAGTAATTCTCGTACCTTTTCTAGGTATTGTTGCATTTGTGTATCTCTTGCCATATAATTTCCTTGTATTTGGTTTACTACCAGCTGCAACTCACTTTTGATTTCGATTTGTTCAATACCAAACTCTCTCTCGAGTTCTAAACCTGCAATCACATCTCCATACTCTACTTCATTGTTTGTAATTGGATAACACTTTATCGATTGTCTTATAATCTCTCCCGAAGGTGGAATTAAAATAATTCTCAAACCTGCTCCTTTTACATTTGAAGAACTGTCGGTGTATAACAAATCCCCATATTAGACCCTGTAAACACCCATACCTCTTTTTCTGCTTCAGGAAGTAGGTTTGAGTTGAAATGTGCTACCAAATCCGCTAGTACCCGAGACTTTACGGCAGTTCTAGGCAGATAGATAATATCATATTCACTAAGTTCTATGGCCCATATAGCTAATCTTTCTGATAATTCTTGCTTGTGCAATATATTCCTTAGTGGAAAAACAGTTATAACAGAAATGGGATTGCATCGAAAATAGGATCGTGACTTTCTTGATGCCATAATTAATGCTAATGCAAGTTTTTTTAAATGTAGATATCGTGTCTCGGCATCTAATAAGAATTTTATAACATAATAAATTGGAGATTGCTTATCCTTGTCTTCATGTACCAGCACCGCACTTACTGCCACTTCTGACACATCTAAGTAAATAAGCAATCTTTCTCTTCCTCGGTTTTGCTAACATAAGCAGTTTCGATAAGCATGACTTCAAATCCTTCAAAACTTGTTGACATTCGTCATTCCATTCAAATCGATTTTGCTTTTTCAATATTGAAAAAAATTTAAGACATTTTTTGAAGATTTGGATATAAACCTTCTTAAAGTTGTTACTCTACCTGTTAATCTTTGAACCTCTTTTTTGCTTGTAAGTATATCAGGTATTTCCTCAATTGATTTGATCTGAGCGAGATTCACTTCCATGCCCCTGTTAGAAACAAGAAATCCCAAAAATTTACCTGAAGCAACACCAAAGGCACACTTTTTAGGGTTTAGCTTCATGTTACACATGCGGAGAATTTCGAAGCGTTTAGTAAATTGTTGGAAATGGTCCCTTACTTGTGCTAATTTGACCAACGTATCGTCTATGTAAACCTCCATGGTTTTTTCCAAGTCTTGAAACATTGGTCACCAATCTTTGGTATGTTGCTCTAGCATTTTTCAAACCGAATGGAATGATCTTATAGCAAGAAGTTCCTTTGTTTGTAACAAACGAAGTCTTTCCCTCATCTAGAGGATCCATCTTTATTTGATTATAACTAGAATATGCATCCAAAAATATACAAATGCATGACCTGCGGTAGAATTAATTAATTGATCTATATGCGGTAAAGGGAACGAATCTTTAGGGAAAGCTTTGTTTAAGTCAGTATAATCCACACAAACTTGCCACTTTCCATTTTTATTTTGAACTACGAAAGTATTAACTAACCAGTCAGGGAACTTTACCTCTCGTATTGAACCAATTTTCAGAAGTTTTTGTACTTCATCTTGGACTACTTGATTTTTAAATTCTCTTTGCTTCCTTTTCATTTCTTTGACAAGTGGGTGCAATGGGTCCACATTCATCTTATGAGTCATTACCTTAGGTGGTACACTTGTCATGTCTCAATGCGACCAAGCAAAGCAATCGGCATGAGCAAGTAAAATTCAAATAACTTACCTTTCATTTCCAAGATCAAGTTTGTTCCGATTTAAACTTTTTTGTCAGGCTAGTGGAAGAATAATATAACAGCTTCGAGTTCCTCCGTGGTTGTTTTTATATTCTCATTTCCCTCTGGATCTTCAATCATATCAAGCCTTGAATCTATATCTGCTTGACTTCTTACTTCCAGTTGAGGTGGGCACTGAATTATCCTCAACTTATTTCTTTAATTGCTATTCTGTACCTCCATGCTCGGATGTTGCACACGCGATTGCAACTGAATTGATAGCTCGTGATGCATGTTGATCTTCCCTGATTTGATGGATTCCCCATTGTGATGGGAACTTAATGACCTGATGCAACATTGACGGGACCTCATCCATGTTATGAATCCAAGTTCTTCCCAAGACTATGTTATAAGACATGTCTGTATTTACCACCTCGAAATTAATGTCTTTGATGACACCTTCTATAAATGTAGCCAATATGACTTCTTCTTTCGTGACGATACTTGAATTATCAAACCCAGACAATGACCGTGCTTTTGGTATCATTCAATCATTTACATGAATCTCATTCACTACTCTTAGTAGAATGATATTTACTGAGCTACATGGGTCAGTCAAAACTTGTTTAATATTAGTATCATGAACAAGTAAAAATATTACTAGTGTATCATTAAAAGGAATGATCAAGCCGTCTGCGTCTTCGTCGTCAAACATTATGTTATCTCCTTCCAAAACCTGACGAAGCTGTTTCTTGTGGGCAATGGTAACCTTGGATGTCTTTCTTGCTGCCGTATATGTTACCCTATTAACTTCTTTACCCCCCAGTTATAAAATTCATCGTTCCTTTTGGTGATGGGGGCTTTGGTGGTTCTTGCCTGTTTTTCATGTAAGATTATTTTTCTTTTTCACTGAAGAATCAGTGAAATTTCCTTGCTTCAATAGATACTCAACTTCTCCCTATAGGAGCCTGCAATCTGTTGTTCTATGGCTATGACCATTGTGAAACTCGCACAAAAATTCCTAACTTCTTTTGCTGTGATCTGACCTCATCCCTTTTGGCCATCGTACCTTGTCACCCATTCCAATTAGAATAGCTACTAACTCCGATGTACTGATGTTGAAACTATAATCTTCTATTCTTGCTTGAGAGTTTGAATCTTTGCTTCTGGCTATGTCTCGCACCCTTTTTAATCGGGAAGAGGAACTCGCCTCTTTTTGTTTATATCTTGAATCAAAACATGCATGTTCTTATTTATATCGGGTATCTCGTCCCGCAGGTCCCATATAAGGCTCGTGTCTGTTCTTACCAAACCTCTTTTCTATTTTTGAATGTCTAAATTTGTGCATGTCTTCTAGCTTTGGCTGGGTAACCGTGTTACGACCCAATTTCCCCTCTGTTGGGTATCGTGATGGCACCTACTCTTAAGGACTAGGTAAGCCTAACATTTAAAGAATAACAACAATAATAATAAAATAATATCTAATAGTTTCTTAAATGAAACTCTCTATATAGTTTACAATTTTTCAAAATCGGTAGTACAAGTCATAACCTCTACAGAGTGTTTGCTAGAAAACTTCTAAATACAATTGTCCAGAAATAAGGATAAACAGGGTAAAATGAAAACTAGAAGGTGACTCTGAAGCCTACGAACGCAGCAGCAGGTTTACCTTATGTCTCCACAGCAATGGCCCGCACAACTACTAACGAACAAAATACCTGGATCTGCATAAAAAATGTGCAGAAGTGCAGTATGAGCACACCATAGCGGTTCCTAATAAGTACCAAGACTAACCTCGGTAGAGTAGTGACGAGGAACAGTCAAACACTCACTGGTCTAATAAATTGAACAAATATAAGTATAAGAATAACAAAATATGAAATATATATATATATATATATATATATATATATATAAAGACTACGCAATATGGCTAACAATATATTAATTGCAATAAGAAAAGAAACAACAAGTATCAGCGGAATCCATAAAAATGGCATAGAAGAGTGAATGGAACACAACCTAAATCCAGAATCACATATACAACTAGGACAAGTAATAACTCAGCAATTACAACCGCTTTTACATCAGGTTTTAGTCAACTTCACGAGGTGTCGAACCTCAGACAAATCACAATTCACGGGTCTCAATACCTGAACCCTAACACTTGGAATCATGTGTCCTCATAACTGCACTGACGACTCACATGCCTATAGAGCCATTCTCACATAGAAGGGAAAATAAAACAAGGGTATCTATACTCAACGATATCCAGAAAATCTCTTAGCCGATAACGCTTAACTAGGTGTATGCTTGTGCAAGTGTCCTAACATAGTTTCAAACCAACTAGTAAGCATAAGAAAAGAAACGGACAGCATGTAGAATATTTCCTCACAAGATAAAGTTCACACAGGTAAGTGTACCACTACACAATTATCAATAAAAAGAATTCCCCCAAGCCAACACAAGTCATAAGAAATTAATCCCTGACACATCCCACCTTGTCTCGCCACGTGTGCAATAGTAAAGTGAATGTCCGCCTTGTCTCGCCACACGCGCACAATAAGGTTCCCACCTTGTCTCACCACATGTGCAACCCATATATATATATATATATATATATA